>BQNB010047266.1:0-43226 GCA_026074375.1 Tanacetum coccineum | reverse complement strand
CGGCAAGAGGTAGTAAACTTTTATCAGCCCACGGCTTTTATTATTATATTTTCTATTATTTGATCATATATATATATATATATATATATATATATATATATATATATATTACAGAGAAGACTTCTTTTTGAAAAATTCAAGTATAAGTTTGAACTGAGACTAAAATTTATGCTATATATTACATAAAAATTGTTAATTTAAGTTTAATCTCTAAAAACAGCACGTATATTAATCCGGTTAAGAGCTTATGGGAGAAAATGTCACAAATTACATACATGAGCTCTTAAGATTTCCAAATAATCCTTGCTTAGCATCCCACTCATATTTAACTCTATCATTTTTCGCTCTTCGCGAATTTCCACGAATGCTTAGCCTAAAAGTTAAGGAACAAGCTAGAGCTCAACACGCTCGATCAGGTCAAAATTTATTATTATTCTACCCAGCAGGAAAGTTAAAAATTGTGACAAAACACTTATTTTATTTTTTGAAAATTTTTAAATTTTTGTGGAAAAATGAGGTACGTGAGAACAACGGCTGCAGGCATAATCAAATCGATAGATCCCCCTCATACTAGAGTTAAACATTGTCCTCAATGTTTTAAGAAAGGTCTCTACGTAAATCCTAAGCCATTTATTAAGTATGCTTAAAGATAAATGTTAGTCGATAAGATTAGGATATCAGATTTCCCAAACTAATGGCAAACAAAGGCTAGGAAGCTCGAGTGGACCGGAACAAAACACCGAACACGAGTCAAAAATCAAGGACAATCCTGAACAATAAACCACAAAAACACAAGACACGAGAAAGGAAAGAGGCACACCTCCTCACAAAAAAAAACTTATTCCTTACTACATAATATAACTACTAGGATAAGCATGGGTTGCCTCCCACGAAGCGCTTGTTTAGGGTCACTAAGCTTGACCTAATCCCCGAATTCATTTGTCCTTGGGGAAGGTTTGGAGATCCGGGACAACCAATTATGGTACGTCCCCTCCAAAGTAGTGCTTAATTCTATGACCGTTCACCTTGAAGTTTGGCCCGGAGTTTTGGGATAACTCAACGGTGCCATATGGAAAGACATGGGCAATGGTGAATGGTCCGGACCAACGGGATTTTAACTTGCCCGAGAACATCTTCAATCTAGAGTTAAAGAGGAGGACTTGATCACCGACGTTGAAAACGCGGTTTTTGATCTTTGAGTCATGGATCCTCTTTGTTTTCTCTTTATAGATCAAAGAGTTCTCATAGGCATGATCACGAAGTTCATTTAGTTCATTGAGTTGAACTTTTCGGTGATCAACCCTCGATTCTCAGGTCAAAGTTTGCATGCTTCAAGGCCCAGTAGGCTTTGTGCTCGAGCTCGATCGGTAGATGACATGCCTTTCCGTACACGAGCTTGTATGGGGTACACCCGATGGGTGTTTTGTAAGCGGTACGGAAGGCCCAGAGTGCGTCATCTAATTTATCCGACCAAGAGGCACGGTTCTCGCCTATGGTCCTTTCAAGAATTCGTTTCAAGCCACGATTGGATACCTCAACTTGCCCACTTGTTTGTGGGTGATACGCGATGGAGAGACGGTGAGTAACTTCGTATTTAAGCATGACCTTTGCAAACTGGTCATTGCAAAAATGGGTTCCGCGATCACTTATGATAGCACGAGGGGCACCGAATCGGGCGAAGAGAGATTTAAGAAATTTGCAAACAACTCGGGCGTCATTGGTGGGGAGCGCTTTCGCTTCAACCCATTTTGACAAGTAGTCGACCGCCACGAGTATATATTTGTTCCCTCGTGAAGACGGGAACGGCCCCATGAAATCGATGCCCCACACGTCAAAGATTTCGCAAACTTGGATGGAATTTTGAGGCATTTCATCACGTTGCGAAATTTTTCCTTGACGCTGACAAGTGTCACATCGGGTGACCAAGTCATGGGCATCTCGGTAAATTATGGGCCAATAAAATCGTAAGTTAAAAACTTTTTTGGCGGTGTAGTTGGCATTGTAATGTCCCCCGGTAGGTCCACTATAGCAAGCTGTGAGGATGTCAACAGCTTCTTTTCCCGTAACACACCACCGGATCACTTGATCCGTACATATTTTAAACAAATAGGGGTCGTCCCAAAAGTAATGTTTAACATCCTTGAAAAACTTGTTCTTTTGCTGGGACGACATCCCTTTAACAATGAAATTCCTCACGTGGTAATTTGTAAAATCGGCAAACCACGGGGTACTTAAGTCACCATGAAAAGTCACCATATTAAGTGTCTCGAGAGGAAACGTTTCATTTATCTCCTTTGGGTCGAGCACATTTTCATACAGATTTTCTAATTGGGAAAGATGATCGGCCGCAAGATTCTCGGCTCCTTTTGTGTCAATTACTTTGAACTTGAACTCTTGAAGGAGGAGAACCCACCGGAGCAATCTCGCCTTGGAATCTTTTTTACCAAAGAGATATTTTAAGGCGGAGTGATCCGTATACACAATGCTTTTATTCAAGATGTGGTAAGACCGGAATTTTTCGAAGGCATACACCACGGCTAACATTTCTTTCTCCATTGTGGTGTAATGCGATTCCGCCTCGTTCATTGTTTTACTAGCATAATGTATAGGCCTAAAGTGTTTTTCATGACGTTGCCCCAAGACTGCACCTATGGCAAAGTCGCTTGCATCGCACATAAGCTCAAAGGGTAAGTCCCAGTCCGGGGCAATCAAGATTGGAGCTTCGGTAAGTTTTTTCTTTAACATTTCAAAAGCTTGAATACATTCATTGGAGAAGATGAACGGAGTATTCTTCTCAAGAAGATGAGTCATCGGTCGGGAAATTTTGGAAAAATCCTTAATGAAACGTCGGTAGAAACCGGCATGACTGAGAAAACTCCGAACACCCTTGACGGTGGTGGGATGAGGTAACTTAGCAATCACATCGATTTTGGCTTTATCGACCTCAATCCCATTTTTGGAAATCTTATGGCCAAGGACAATGCCTTCCTTAACCATGAAATGACTCTTTTCCCAATTTAGACAAAGATTGGTGTCTTCGTACCTTTGAAGCATCTTGTCTACACGAGAGAGGCAATTTCCAAATGAATTCCCGAAGACCGAAAAGTCATCCATGAAGACATTCATCGTTTTTTTCGATCATATCATAAAAGATAGCCATCATACACCTTTGGAACGTGCCCGGTGCATTGCATAAGCCAAAAGGCATGCAACGGTAGGCGAACGTTCTGTAAGGACACGTGAATGTTGTCTTTTCTTGATTATGAGGGTCGATGGGAATTTGAAAGTTACCCGAGAAACCATCGAGAAAACAATAGTACTCGTTTCCCGCTAATCTCTCGAGCATTTGATTTATAAACGGTAGTGGAAAGTGGTCTTTACGGGTGGCTTCATTTAACTTTCGGTAGTCAATGCATACACGCCAACCCGTAACCAATTGAGTCAGGATCAACTCATTTTCATAATTTTCAATAACGGTAAAGCCACCTCATTTAACTTTCGGTAGTCAATGCATACACACCATCTCGTAACTAATCGAGTAGGAATTAACTCGTTTTCATCATTTTTAACAACGGTAAAGCCACCTCTTTTCGGCACGCAATGTACGGGGCTTACCCAAGGACTATCCGAGATCAGGTAAATTAATCCGGCGTCAAGAAGTTTTTCAACCTCCTTTTTGATGACATCGTGGATCTTTGGATTCACCCGTCTTTGGTGTTGAACCGCCGGTTTGTAGTCCTCTTCCATAAGAATCTTGTGAGTACAAAATTCTGGGTTAATACCCTTGATGTCGGAGAGTTTCCAAGCGATGGCTCGCTTGTGTGACTTCAAAACCTTTATGAGAGCGGCTTTTTCCTCGACACTCAAGTCTTTAGCAATTATGACGGGCAACTTGTTGTCACCTTCCAAAAATGCATATTCGAGATGAGGAGGTAAGTCCTTGAGTTCGACTTCGGGAGGTTTATCAATTGAAGATTTATCAGTTTTAGCTTCACAAACTTTAAGTTCTTTTTGAATTTCAGGCAAATAATTTCCTTGAGTGGGAGGGGGTAATGATGGATCATCATTGAGAAATGCTTCAAGAAGAAGAATATCCCCCTCCGGGTCATAATAAGAGTCATCAACTTTCGGTGAAGTTGGATCATCGTCAAAAGCAAGGAAAGCATCGACTTCCTCAAGAAGAAAATCACTATCCCCGAAGGGAGTGAGAGTCGGAGAAGAGGTAGAAACGATCGGGTCATAGTAAGGAGTGGGATTGCCACTCGCGATCACATCAGAGAAACTGAGAACTTCTTGAGAATACTCCTCACAAGCCATTTCAATGACGTCGATTCGGTTCGCCGTCATATCATCGTAATTAGAGGAATATCTCGAAGTTTGATCTAGATTGAATGTTACGACTTCTTTTCCAACACGAAGAGTTAATTCACTTTCGTAAACATCAATCAAAGCACGTCCGGTTTTTAAGAAGGATCTCCCTAGAATTAGGGGGACTCGGGGATCGGCATCAAAGTCTACGACTTCAAAGTCGGCCGGGAATTGGAACTTTCCTACTTTTACGTCGACATCTTCGGCGATACCGATCGGTTAGGTAATCGAACGGTCCGCAAGTTCAAGAGTCATATAAGTAGGAGTGAGCTCCGGAAGAGAAAGCTTTTTCCACACGGATAATGGCATGAGATTTATGCTAGCGCCAAGATCGGCCAAGGCTAAGCACTCATCCATTCCGGGAAAGTCATACGGTATGAGAAATTTGCCGGGGTCGCCAAGTTTTTTGGGTAACTTGTTGAGGATGACCGCCGAGCAATGCTCATTTAAAGGAGTTCTAGCCATTTCACTTAATTTTTCTTTGTTTCCAATTAAAGCTTTAAGAGTCGAGGCAAATTTTAGCATAAGAATCAAAGCATCCGTGAGGCTAATTTCAAAACTCAAATCTATAAAGATTTCGTAAAATTTCTCAATTTGGTCGTTAGCTTTTTCACGATGCCTTTCATCATTACGTCTCGAAGGATACAGATTTGACGATTTCGGGTTAGGCATCGGAGCACTAACGGGAACAACAACGGGCTCAAAATTTGGTACATGAGATTGAACTTGGACAACCGGAGGTTGGACGTCTTTGGTGCTTCCGTTATTAGTAGAAGGCACCGTGTCCTTTGTCACCTCGGTTTCACGTTCCACTACTTTAGGAAGAGAAGAAGAAGTAGTAGGAATCGTGGGTCCTTGATAAGCAACACCGCTTCGGGTGGTAATACCCTTTAAGTCTACCTTCGGGTTAGTAATTATATTACTGGAGTGTCCCTGAACCTGAAGTAGAAGCGGTATTGGAATTCACAAATTTGGAAAGCATGTCCGTTAAATTGGTCATTTGATTTTGCAAGTTTTGGTTTTGGTCTTGCATGTTTCTCATAACCGCATCATTAGCCTTAACGTAGCTTTCAAAATCGGTCTTTGTCACACCTTGTGTTTGAGGAGCCGGAGCTTGGTAAGGTGGAGCTTGGTGAACCGGGGGTTGATTAATCGGTGGTCGATAAGTTTGGCTTTGGTTGTAATTATTCTCCCAGTTTTGGTTGTAACGGTTTTGGTTATTTCCTTGGTTTTGAACGGGAGGAAAGCCGGGAGGTCGAATTTGATTAGTAATCGGGGCTCGGTAACCGGTATTTCCTTGATTGAAATTAGCTGCGGCGGCTAGGGAAACATACTCTTGAATATTGTTGTAACACCCCCATTTTTACAATATAGCAGCGAAAGATAATCTGGGGTATTACTTCATGGATACGACAATCATAATCATAGAAAACAACTTTAAAAGAGACGTTGTTGGAAAAATTTAGTTATCATTCATTATAATCAGAGTTTTTACAAAATGCAGGTCCCAAAATCTAAAATATCAAGTTTGAATGATAACAGTTCAGCCACCTTCGAGTCCATGCCACTCCGTACCGCAACTTGCTCAATTACCTGAGATAAACATGCTAAAAAGGGTCAACACAAAGGTTGAGTGAAATTCATAGGTTTGATAAGCAGTTTGAATACAAGTTATAGTGTGATAATTGTATAAACACAATTATTATGAAAATGATATTGTTATTGTACACCCATTATTAATAATAATTGCAACGAATATAATTATCATAGTAACAGTATATTATCCTGTTATTGCCCTGTTTGGTCTTGTCTTGTATGGTCTGGTTTAGTCTGGTCTCATGGCACACAAACTGACTAGTGAATATATATACCCAAAAATGATGTGATATATATATTTATCTACCCAAAACGATGTGATATATAATAGCCCTATGTAATTCAAATATAGTGTGTTTGGTTACCTATCCGGCTAACACAAACAAGATTCGTCAATCCCGATAGATCTATCCACAATATTTGCGTTCACCCGAAAGTGATTAATGGTCCATGATAATGAGGGACTTTTAGCATAAAGTAACTTAGACATTAGTGATAATGGTATATCAGATTAGCATATAGCTTGCAAAAACACTTGTATTCGTAATTTATAGCATGTATAAGTCTTTGAAAAGTAATCACATTGTTATAAGATAAACGAGTATGCAAAGAGTTTGTAACAAGCATGTATCCCCCTCGCGGGTTTATAAAACATGTAAATAAGTAAAGGCGAGGTTATGAACTTCACATAACAGAATAGTGTATAGTTGAAAAATATAGTTTATAGCATGTATCCCCCTCGCGGGTTTATAAAGCATTCAAAAGATTGAAAAGCGAGGTTATGAACTCACCTGATAGGTAGATGTAATAAATATTCTAAAATGAAAGCTGACGACCTTATCACAATCTTAACCGGGGAAGGTTGATATAGTAAAATGATAGTAAACAGCCACGTCACGCAACCTGAGTAAATATGTCAAGTCTTAGGAAGATTGTACTTTAGAACTTTGGTTTTAAGAGTTATGAGTTTGATTGAAGAGTTTGGAATTATTGTATCACCGTTCGGGCCATCATATGTTAGAAGGCCATTTTTAAATGCTTAGAGGGTAGCCGATGAGCACTTTATAATCGTCAAAACTCAACCACTCAGTACAAAACGTATATTGAGATGGTAACATCATTAATATGAAGAGTCCCTTTAGTATTGTGGTACATAGAGATCCGGAGGACATGATTTTGTGAAATGTCTACATCTGATGAATGAATGATATAAGAGTAGATACATAGCGGTTTTACGCCATTTTTTCTTTATCTGGAAAATGTTTTAAGAACGAGGAGTACGGGGTTCAGCGTCTTTTCGGTTTCGACTCCTCGTCACGTACCTTATTGCCGCTGTTGTCCGCCCCTTAGAAGTTATGATTAGGGCCCGTGTTAATTAAAGTTATGTTGGATAATGTTTTGATCATAATTTTATACTTTTTCAAAATGTTACATTTTAGAACCTGGGGTTTGAAAAGTTGCAAATAGGCCCTTGGAGTTTGTACTTTTACGACTTTGTTCCTTCAACTTTAAAAGATATACCAAGTAATCTTGGACATTGAAAGTGACATAATATGACCCCTGTTGTTATAATTTGATATAAAATGACATTTATAGTCCTTTTAGTTAGAAGTTTCTGAAAGTTACGATATATACCCCTTGCATGGATTATAATTACAAAATATGTCCAAATTGCCATGCAAGCTTTGTCTAACATTTCATTAGATATTTATAAGTTATAATAAACCAAAATATGAAGATTTAACGCAACGCAAGTTTAAAATAACGATTCGTTAAGTTGGGAAGCAAAATGGGTCAAATTAGGGTTTCAAAACGTAAATGCGCGGGTTTTAAGTTCAAATTCCTTCATTAATCAATAAAGTAGTTATTTTAACATTAGTTAAGCATGCTAGGATAGATTATAACAATATTTAACCATTATAACATTTTTGTTAAGAAAAGACAAACTAAAACTTGCTTATGCGACATTAGGGTTTCGGGTGTACAGTTTTGGATCAAAATGGAAACTGAGCATGAATTGGGTTATGAAACTTTAACAAGAGTTTATTTAGGATCATATGAACATTATAAGGGTGTAGTAGAAGGTATGAAGTTGATAGAACCTGGGTTTGAGCTTCAATGATCAAAAATGGTGGAAATGGGTCATTTCGGGTAGTATTTCCACTCGTACGCCTTGTATCTTTTTCCTGGGGCTTCAAATCTTTAGGGCTTTGCTTCTTAAAATCCTTTAATGATCCTAGGATCATAAGGGAGCAAAGGATTGCTGCCTATGGGTTATAGAGAGAAGATGGTGTGGTGCGAGTTGGAATGAACACACAAGAGCCCTATTTATAGTGTTTTCGAAACTTAGGGACCAAGGAGACTTTGTAATATGGTTTGGACATGTAAGGGGTCTAGATTATGAGGTGTAGAAGCTATGATATGAGTTGTATAAGCTATAAACTAGCTTTGGTGTGTTGGTTTGTTCCTAGTATGTCATGGCTAAAGAAAGGAAGAAACAAGAGCCATGTCAAGCTTTTTAATCAAAAACAAATGAAGATACTTGTTGTAGAAGCTGAGTAAGCAACTTAGGATGCATGTGGGTAAGTTATTTTGCAAAGGAATCCTTTAAAATGGGTCAATATTGCAAAAGAATGGGTTTCGGGTTCATATGAGCTAATAAGGGTTCGAATTCTTGTTTTTAGCTTATATTTCCGCATACATTGATCAAAGAATGATGGATACCTGTCCTATGGTTTGTGTTCAAGGTTTTCAATGGAATTTGCAAAGTGTTTTGGGTTAAAACGGAGCTAAAAAATGAGTAAGTTAGGCAGTGGGTTTATAGGATAATTAGGGTTTCTTGGTTTATAATTCGTGTGTAATGGATCAATAATGATAGAATACTACCATAGGCATTGTATAAAGGATTACTAATGAAAATTGATTGGTGGTTTAAGTTAAAATGGGTTAAAATAGAAAGAATAAGCCGTGGGTTGGATTAGGGCTTGTATTGGATTTATTAGGGTTTTCTAGGCATCAATCTTTTGTATATTGCTAAGATAAAGATAGATAATGAATTTTAAATTCATTTTATGAGTTTACAATAGCTCTTGGTTGATTGTTCGGGATTAAAAATGGTTAGAAACGAGTAAACGGGTCAAATGAACCAATTAGGTACATTTAGGGTTTCTCAGATTCGTTTTACGTACAAATGAAATAATATGATGAAGTAATGATGAAATAATGATTGAATAGGATTGATATGATTGTAAAATAAGTTATTACAACTTATTTGAGTGTTGGTTTAGGTTTATGATGGATAAAAACAAAGAAACAGGTCATGGTTTAGTATTTAGCTCGGGTTAGGGTTTCTAACTTGGATTTCTTGTAATTTCATGGAATGAGGATGAATATGGATTGTAAATGAAGTGTATGACTTGCTTGTAACTTGTACTTGATGGATTGTACAAGATTCTTAGGAAAATGGAGGTAAAACGGCTATTTTGGATATTGTGCATTAATGACTTGTACATTGAGCTTTTAAGGATTTGTAGTTTTGTATTTTGGCTTGGAGGGAGTTTATATTTCAAATGAGATGTTATATTACTTGTACATATGCTTTAGTATCTTGTACATTTACTTTAGATGTTAACTCTTCATGAAATTAGGGTTTTAGAGGCATATGATAACGGTTTAAAGCCCGTTTAGATATAACGTTGCGAATGGTACATTATAGGAATAATGTACTTTGTAATGATGATAGAATGATATTGACTTGACATGTTATGATGTTTGCTTGACATATATGAAGATAGGATTGCCATAGATAGGTTGCGTGAGCTCGTCTACTTTAGTTATGCATACTGAGATATTGACAATGTAATAAAGCGAAAAATTTCCCCGTATAATTGTGATAATAGTAAAATAGGTTTTGCATTTGATGAACAAATTCTTTTGCGTTGTTATAGTCTCACCCCTTTAAAGAAATCTCCGTCCAAGGATTTTTAGCTGAAAGTTGTAGTGGTATAGATGTACTGGGCATGAATTTGATCTTTATGTTAGGCTAATCAAGTACAAGTCCATCGGTGTGTTGTGATGCATTTATAATTATGTTACGTACCATAATTATAGTTACCTCCTTTCACACGTCTACTTATTTTCAAGATCATACCTCTTGATGATAGTCAATAGAATTTCTCTAGATCCTGATAGAATCTGGGTGAATAAAATACTTCGATTTACGGAACCTGTGGGTTATGGCCTACTTCTGCTATGCCACTCTAATCGTAAAGAATTGTTATTCGTTAACCTTTAAAAGTCAACATCGAATAAGAATGCTATCACAAGTCTTTGTCAAAATTTTCATACCTAGTGGTATTGAAATCATTTGACATTGTATAGATTCTTGTCGATGTTTTTGTTATTACGTTGCGTTATGATATGGATGCAATAAGTTTGCAATAACACACAAAGGTGTAATACTTCTTCACTTGATGGTAGGAAGTATTCTTCTCTTGCATTTGAGGATTTGAGCTTGGATCACTTGAAAACAAAGCTTTATGATTAAATGATCAAAGAATTTTAATGAGATGTGTGGGCTGTTTTTGATCAGAAAGAATGAGTGCAAAAGGTGAGAAAATAGTGGGGAATAGTCCAGTATTTATAGGACATTCTGGAGGAGCGTCTACCTATGAGCGGTCCCCTTAAATAGGTGGGCGGCCCCCTTAAAGATAAGGGGGCCTCCCGTGTATTTAATGTGGCTGCCCTAGACTGGGCGCTCCCCAGTTTGTCCTTTTGTGTAGGGGGAATTTTCTGGAATATTCTAGCCATTTTAGGTCTGAAAATTTGAATTTCAAAATGTTTATTTTGAATAAAACATTTCTTTTAATTGTAGAAGATGTTTTATAATGCATTAACCATTTATTTATTCATACATTTAAGTGATATAATTTTCGAAATGAAAATTTACTACTAATTACTTGTTTACGTTTAATTTTACATTGAACGTTTTTATATTTTGTGATTATCAAAACGTAAAGAAGTGAAAAATATTAATAATATTTTTAGGCATTATTTCTATCAACAGAAACATACATGACTCAATATATACTTTTCGACAGTCAAGTTTTACAAAAATAAAGGGGTGTTTGGATCATTTCCTAGGATCGTAGTCTAGAGTCGAAATGACCATCACTCCATTTTATCACATATATAAACACATAATAAACGTGTATTAGTCATCAAGATATATAATTCATATATATTTTGATAATTTTAATAAAACTTCTAAAATAAGGGGGCGTTTGTTTATCGTCTTAAATTATAGTCTTGAGTCAAAATAAACATTATTTCATTTTTGTTAAGTTACATGTAATGAAATCATATTAGTCGTCGAAATATACTACTTGATGTATATCTTTCGACGCTCTTGGTCAAGTCTTTCGTTAATAAAGGGGCGTTTGGATTGGTTCCTAGAATTTTAGTCTAAAATCGAAATAATTCCTACTCTACTTATTAAGTATCGAAACACTTAACGAGTTTACACTAGGAGTCAAAATATATAATTCAATATATATTCTTCGACACTCTAGGTTGAGTCAAATTAAATTAGGGAACGTTTGGATTACTTCTTAGGTATTTACTTTTAGAGTCGAAGTAATCTTTGTTCCACATATGTTGTTTTTAAAACTTCATTTTCTATTATTTTATATTTTTTTTTGTTGTTGTCTTGTTTAGGTGATAAATATGCCTCGAACAATCATTGGCGATATCCCTCTCACTAAATCATACATTCCCAAAGTGTCCGAAACACCCGAGTATCCGAAATACCCCGGTTTTCTCCCGTCCTTGCTCAATTCTATAAACCCATCAAAAACCGTTGTATTCACGAGGTTCAAGTCGCTCTATTACCAATCTAACGGCATTGAGCGGTTGTTTACCAACATTCACTTCAATTGTCTTTTCGAAATCAATGAGCCAATTGTTCCTTGGTTCATTCTAGACTTTTATAGTCAAGTCAAAGTCCAAACCGATAAGTACGGTTATCTTCTAATCTCATTCATGATTCAACATGAATTTATCACTCTCTCACTTGCACAATTCGGTCAAATTCTCAAAATCCCATACAATGGTCAAGCCGTCTTCACAAAGGAATGGGATCTTGCATCTCTTGCATTCTTCAAAGAGACCGAGGGACCTTATCATACCAGTCTTCCTACTCCCGACGAACTTCGTCAATTTATCCAATTGGAACGTACCGAGTCTAATCGTACCATCAAAAGCAAAAATGTCATTCTCACACCTAACCAAATTCTTACCAAAGAATTAAGACACGACATGAAGCGTTGGGAAGAACTCATTCGTGAGAATGTGTTCGGACTAGGAGGCCACCGAGACCATCTTTCGGCTTGTCTCGCTCACATGTTATATTGTATTGTTGCCGAAGAACAATATAATCTTGCTTATTTCTTTGTCAAGCGAATTGAAAGTGCTAGGGCAACTTCAACTGCCAATCTTTCTTATGGCATGTTCTTGACTCGTCTTTTTCGATACGTCATGGAGTATTATCCTCATCTTGACAATGACATTTACAATGTTGTTGATCGAGTCATGCGTCCACTCGCCTTAAAACAAACTCGAAAACCCCTAAGTGATTGTGGAATGCCAAAAGCCCATCACTCTGTATCATCATCATCCGCTCATCATTTTGGATCCTCTTCTTACTATGAAAGTGATGAGAAAGATGAGGGCACTTCTCAAGCTAGAACTTCATCCTCGACTACTTACCTCAACTCTCTTCAACCATTAACTCACCAAACATACAACATTCCCACTTATTCTCAACAAACCAACAATCTTTTATTCAAGCGACAAACTACTTTACTTAATCGCCAACAACAAATGCATGAGGAAATAAGAGGTGGTTTCAAGTCGTTTTGAAAAGCACTAAAAGGAGTCTTTAGTAAGAAGAAGAAATTACAATTATAGGTTTAATTTGTTTTAGTTTATTTGTTATTGTGTCTTAGTTCCGTATGTTAGGGTATACT
Source organism: Tanacetum coccineum (assembly GCA_026074375.1). Classification (NCBI taxonomy): domain Eukaryota; kingdom Viridiplantae; phylum Streptophyta; class Magnoliopsida; order Asterales; family Asteraceae; genus Tanacetum; species Tanacetum coccineum. The sequence goes on along the minus strand of BQNB010047266.1, from coordinate 30,237 downwards.
TGTTTTATGTGAAGTTACCCGAATTAGTCAAAGAACTTGATCTTGTTTAGCTTATTTGGGAGCTCTAATCATTATGGATTATTAGTATGTTTATTAGAATATAATATGGCATCTTTACATTTCATGAATTTCTTATGAGTTTTCATGCATAAATGTTTGTTTCATGCTCATATATGGTCACATAGGACTTGCTGCAAATGTGTTTACCAAATACAACCTTTCTCACAAAAATCTTTGCAAAATTTCAAATTTTGGGTCGTCTGAAAAGTGCCAGATAGGCGGCCCCATTAATTCATAAGGGTGGCCCCCTTATCAATAAGGGGGCGACACCATAGATAAGGGGGTCGGCCTACCTGGTCACGGGTTTTACTGTTCCTTTCTTCCTTTTTGACCCTCTTTTACTTAGCCTCAGCTATCCTTACCCAGAAAACACGAACATATTTTGGAAATGTTTAAACTAACTCAAACTCATACCACTTCTATGTAACACCCCCATTTTTACAATATAGCAGCGGAAGCTAATCTGGGGTATTACTTCATGGATACAACAATCATAATCATAGAAAACGACCCAAAAGAGACGTTTATTCAAAAGATATGTTATCATTCATTTCAAATCAGAGTTTTACAAAGGCAGGTCCTAAAATCTAGAAACATAAAATGTGAATGATAACAAGTTTTAGCCATCTTCATGTCCATGCCACTCCATGCCATAAGTTGCTCAATTACCTGAGATAAACATGCATAAAAAGGGTCAACACAAAGGTTGAGTGAAATTCATAGGTTTGAAATGTAATAGTTGAATACAAGTTATAGTGTAAATACTGATATTGCAGGGACAATCATCAAGGGAACCATTATTTATTGCATCAATGCTCAAGGGGGTGCCATCAAAACATTAACAGGAAATCACCGTAGTGATATTAGTTTAGGGAACATATTTCCCCGTGGAAAGATAACTTCCAAAGGTTACCTATTAGACAAATATATGCGTTGGTCTACCCCAAGCATGGGTTTAACCAACGGGACCGTCACCCCCAATAGATCTATCACAATATCGCGTTTCCACTCGCAATCAAGTAATTAATGATTCATAGATATGGAACTAAAGACTGGAACTACTAAGGCAATAAAATATCTGGATATCATACATTTAGAAAAACAACTTGCATTCATGGTTTATATCAGGTATCACAGGTTTATAAAGTATTCAAAAGATTGAAATATGGGGTTATGAATTCATTAAGCCTTTGAAAAGTAATCACATTGTTATAAGATAAACGAGTATGTAAAAGAGTTTGTAACAAGCATGTATCCCCCTCGCAGGTTTATAAAACATTCAAAAGATTGAAAAGCGAGGCTATGAACTCACCTGGTAGGTAGATGTAATAAATATTCTGAAATGAAAGCTGACGACCTTATCATAATCTTAACAGGGAATGTTGATATAGCAAAATGATAGTAAACAGCCACGTCACGCAACCTGAGTAAATATGTTGAGTCTTAGGAAGATTGTACTCTAGAACTTTGGTTTAGAGAGTCTAATATTGTTATGAGTTTGATTGGAAAGTTTGGAATTATTGTATCACCGTTCAGGCCATCATAATTCAGAAGTCATTCAGTAAACGTTTGAGGAGCTAGGGCACTTTAAATCGTAAACCCAACAACTCAGTCAGAACGTAATACCAAGATGAAACCTCTTAATATGAAGCTCCCTAGTATTGTGATACGATATAATCAGTTTTAAGAGGGTATTAATAAATATCAGGAAATGTTTTATACACGAGAAGCGTTATTAAAGTTATGTCTAGTAAGGTTTTAAACATGATATTATACTTTTTAAAATGTTATCATTTTAACCCTTGATTTGAAAAGTGCAGAATTTACCCTTGGAGTTTGCACTTTTACGACTTTGGTCCTTCAACTTTAAAAGATATACCAAGTAAACCTTGCACTTTGAAAAGTGACATAATAGACCCCTATAGTTATAACTTTGATAAAATGACATATTCAGCCCTTCTAGTTATTAATTTCAAAAAGTTACGATATATACCCCTTGCATGGATTATAATTACAAAACATGTCCAAATTGCCATGCAAGCTTATTTTAACATTTCAAAAGATATTTATAAGTTATAATAAACTAAAATATGAAGTTTTAACGTAACGCAAGTTTAAAATAACGATTCGTTAGGCTAGGAAGCAAAACGGGTCAAATTAGGGTTTCAAAACGTAAACGCGCGGGTTTTAAGTTCAAATTCCTTCATTAATCAATAAAGTGGTTATTTTAACATTAGTTAAGCATGCTAGGATAGATTATAACAATATTTAATTATTATAACATTTAGTTTTAAGAAAAACGCGAAATTAGGGTTTCGGGTGTACGGTTTTGGATCAAAATGGAAAATGAGCATGAATTGAGTTATGAAACTTTAACAAGAGTATATTTAGGATCATATGAACATTATAAGAGTGTAGGAGCAGAAGTAGAATCCTTAGAACCTGGGTTTGAGCTTCAAGGAGCAAAAATGGTGGAAATGGGTCATTTCGGGTAGTATTTCCACTCGTACGCCTTGTATCTTGTTCCCGGGGCTTCAAATCTTCAAACTCGCTTCTTGATCTTCCTTATATACCTAGGATCATATGGAGGCAGAGAATGTTTTTGCTCAATTGGGTTATAGATAGAAGAAGTTGGGGATGAGTTTAATAAGTATATGTGCTCCTATTTATAGTGTTAGCAACACTTAGAGGCCAAGAAACTTTGATAACCAGGTTAGGACACATGGGGGTGATGTGGAGAGGCTAGGGGATGAGTAAGGAAGGCTAGAATGCAAGGTGGAGGTGGTTCTAGACGTTTTAGGGGTGTTTGGTTTGATTTATACATGGTCTGAATTTGACAGCCATATCAGACTCGGTAAAATGGTTGCCATTTACAAACCGTAATTCCGTTGAAGCTCAAACCACCACGAATTGTTAGATATTTTAGTCCTCTACAACGTTTAGTTTTACATATTTAAGGGTTATTATAGAAAAATTTAAAGATAATAGCCATTTACTACAGGTGTGCAGAATCTGCGTACCTTTGCCATTTCGACTGTAACTAATTCATCCGACGTCGAATCGGGTTGATTCCACCGGCAAAACGATCACAAAAACATAGGCTAACAACCTAGTGTTTTCACTTAATATCCAGATCCTATTGATATTTCTCAGATCCTATGTTTTATAGACTGATCCGATTCTGAACTAGGGCCTAGTTTTAGGTTTTAGGGTTAAAACTAGATTAGGGTTTTCTAGGTTTAATTCTTGAATATTGTTGTTGAAATGATGAAATGATGATAGGATATGATTGTTAATGTTGTAATTTAAGTTATTACAACTTATTTGAGTGTTGGTTTAGGTTTAAAACGAATAAAAATGGAGAAACGGGTCATGGTTTAGTATTTTGCTCGGGCTAGGGTTTCTGACTTTTAAATTAGAGTTTTGAGTGTAAAAATGTGTATGAAAGATTATGAATGGAATAATTAGGGTTTACATATTGTATATTGGGTGTAGTAGCTTGTACAAAAGTGGTGATGAAGAAATTAGAATGAAAACGGAGGTAAAACGGCTATTTTAGATGTCAAGCTTATAGACTTGTACATTATGCTTTAAAACTTAGTACTTGACTAATAGGAGTATTATATTTCGATGGAAGTTATGTACTTGTAATATATGCTAAGTAGCATTACATTCACTTTAGAAATAACCCTATCATGGAATTTAGGTTTAGAGGAATTCGATAACGGTTTATATAGCCTGTTTTGATCATAACGTTGCAAATGGTACATTATAGAATGAATGTACTTTGTACTAAGGGAAATAAGATGAATGACTTGACTTTTACGATTAATTGCTGACATATATGAAGACAGGATTGCCATAGATAGGTGCGTTAGCTCGGTCAACTTAGTTATGTTAAGTTACATGACATACTGAGATATTGACAATGCAAGTAATGTAATAAAGCGAAAAATTTCCCCGTACAATTGTGATAATAGAAAAATAGGTTTTGTATTTGATAAAAATTCTTGGGTTTTTATAGTCTCAACCCCTTACAGAAATCTCGTCCCGAGATTTAATTAAAAGTTGTAGTGAATAGATGTAGGTACTGGGCATGAATTTGATTTTTATGTTAGGTTATTCAAGGTCACAATCCACGAGTGACCATATTATAATTATGTTCGTACCATAAATTCTAATTACCTCCTTCATACGTCTATTTATTTTCAAGACTACAACCTCATGATGACAGCCAATAGAATTTCTTCAGATCCTGATAGAACCTGGGTGGTTGAAATACTTCGATTATACAGAAACTGTGGTCATGGGCCTACCATGCTTTTTGCTGCGCTACTGTGATCGTAAATAATCGTTATTCATTAACCTTTAAAAGTCAACATCGAATAAGAATGCTATCACAAGTCTTTGTCAAAATTTTCATACCTAGTGGTAACGAAATCTATTTGGCCATTGTATAGATTCTTGTTGATTCCTTTTTATAAATGTTGCAGAATATTAACAGAAAATTTTAGAATACGGAGATCATGGGAATGAGTAAAGTCAGGAAGAATTTAGAATTTGTAAGAGAATTGCTAATCACATGAATACAGATTTTGAAATGACAATTGATGAAGGTAATAATGAAAATGAAAGGTAATAATGATAATGTTTAAGAAATTATTTGTACAAACGGATTGAGAGAAACTTGTTTGTACCTATGCCATATACTTAAGCCTACTTATTTATAATTTATCACTTACAAAGAGAAGCATCCAAATCCTTGTAAGAATGAAATTTAACTAATATGTAGTTACAATCACTTCCTTTGTATTAAATTGGATAGAAGAAAATTTGTATTCATAAATTCATGGCTGCGTTGGTAAGCCCTGTCGATCTATCGGTTGGATTAGCCGTAGTGGTGTGTAAGACGACCGGACCACGATGATATGGGGGTGTTCCCGGAGATTCATGTATTCAGAGATACAAGGATTATTCTCTCAAGTTTAATCAAGTAAGTAATTCAAATACATAATGAATAGATTATCAAAATTATTATTAAATCGAAAAAATGGTTCCTCTTCTGATAACGAAGAAGAACAAGATCATACTAACTCTATTGAAATTACTATTTCAAATATTGAAAATAAGTTACAAAATTGGAGTATTCCTAAACAAGATGTAAAAACTCTTTATAAAATTGGTTCTTTTGAATTTTTCCAAAGTTATTCTATTAAAACTACTGAAAAAACTTTACCTTTATTACAAGATCATCAAAGTATAAATTTATTTTCTGGAAAAGCTATTAAAGAATATAGAAACCATTATAAATACTTACATGTTGGATTAGTTCAAGTAGCAATTAAGCCATTAACTAGATTAGGAATTAATGCCCCTATTTGCATGATATTAAGAGATGCTAGACTACTTAAGTTTGATCAATCTTTACTTGCGTTAGCTGAATCTAATATTTGTAACGGTCCTATATACTTTAATTGTTATCCTGATTTTACAGTAGCTTTAAGAGATCCAAATATTTTAGATGTATTAACTTTAGATATAAAAATAAAAAATATAGAAATGAAAGAAGGATCAGATCCTTTAGCTGTTATATATAGAGTATATTATAAGGTTATGTCAACTACTGTAGAACCTCGTGCTTTAATAGATCATACTAAAAATGAAACTATTATTTTTGAAGCAAATTTAATAAATTCACAAATATGTATACCAAAGAAATTAAAATGGGAAGAGATAAGAAGAAATGAAACATGGAATCTAGAAGAAATGAATCAGATAAAACCTTTAAAGTTAAATAAAGATATAACTAATATTATAGAACATACAAATGGAAATATAAAAATATCTTTTGGAAAAAGTATAGGAGAATCATCTAGACATTCAACATATGTACCATCTAGTTTAGTATCAGAAAATGAAAAAGATTATTTAAGAAGAGCTCAATCTTTGAAGTATAGTGTGTTTTGATTTAATAGTTCTATACCTAAACCAGTATATGAAGAAGATAATAAAAGTGACGAAACTACTTATAATTATAAACTTACAGAAGTAGATCATTACGAACAATTTATAATATGTTTTTAAACTAAAAACATTTGTTTATAGACAATAATAGGCATCAAAATCATATCAGTTAATTAAATAATCAATGAAAATAGAAAAAGATAAGTTAACATTAATAGAATCCATTATAAAAACCTAACGATTAGTAATACAAGTTAAAACAAACTCAGCAAAAGAAAAGGTAAACAACAATAAGCCATTGCTATACAAAGAAAACAAAATATAAAAATATCTTTAGAATGTCACAATTAGAAATCAATTTATACAAGAAAGAAAATATCACAGTTGGTTAAATAAATAAAATCATGGAGATATTACCCAAAAATCAAATTTAAATTAGAATTTACTATTATGAAAATGAAATATATAAATTACTTTAAATAATGAAATACCTTATTTATATTTTTCTACATTTGAAAATTAAAAAAGAAAACAAAATGCATGAAGAAATGGGTTGATTAATATATTGTAGAATAATGAAAAAAATATTTTATTTTCTCATAGTTTCATTTATATAGATTTTAGAACATACTATTATATATTCCTTAATATTGCAAAAATAGAATGCGTACTACTGACATAATTAAAACCTATACTGATTTAAAAACTAATGAACCTATAAATAGTATTCACCCTCCAAACAAAGATATTCTAATTAATAAAGAAATTATTGGTATTCCCTTAGCAAAACATAATAAAGATAATGAAAAATCCTTATCTACCATTATTTACCAAAATAATTATACTAACGAAATGTTAGACACATTAGGACAACAGCTAGATAGAATAGAAAACATTAGTAATACAAAAATAGAAGAGCTAGCACATCACTATACGTTCACAACCTAACAAGAAGATATAGAAGAAAATCCTATATTTATCCTTATAGTATAGTATACACCAAGTAATTAAGGAAGAACAAAAGCCATACTACAAGAAAAAATGAAATAATTACTCAAGTTAAATATCATAATATAAAAGGAAGAAGATAACAGAAGACGATATAACAAATTTAAAGATCAATATAAAAGATAAATTTTGAAATAAACAAAATAAAATATAACACATACACTCCTACAGCAATAAGCAAGAAATTAATTACATAGACCCACACCACCTGATATGAGATTTGAAGAAAGAAATTCATTGTCACAAGCCCATTATAGTGGCACTGAAATATATGAATGGAATATTGATGGTCAAACAGAACATCAAATATCAAATTTATTACAAGAAATGACTATGGCAGCCAATGCTTACAAAGCTCACAAAAATAATGAATTACAAATAGTTTAACATTTAATTGCAGGATTCACTGGTACTCTAAAAGGCTGGTGGGATAGTTATCTTACAGAAGCAGAAAAATGGATAATATTAAATGCTAAAAAGACTATAGTTAAAACCGAAAATAATATACAAACTGAAACACAAATAGAGGATATGACAAATACTTTAATATTTGCAATACTTAAAAACTTTATTGGAGATCCAAAAAAAACACTTTTGCAAGAAATAAATTCCAGGTCATATTATTAAATTAACATGTCTAGAAAATTATCAATTTTTAGATGGTATAACAATGTATTTATAGCCAAAGTAATGAACAAGACCTGATTGTAGAGAAGCATATTGGAAAGAAAGATTATAGCAGGGTTACCTAGATTATTTTCAGACAAAGAAAGTAATAAATATTAGGCTAGTATCTATCATATGATATGACCATATAGAAAAATAACATATGGAGAAATTATTAATTTCACTAAACAAGTAGGTTTATCAATTTGTTCTGATTTAAAACTCAAAGATAAGATTAAAAAGGAAGGAATAAATAACAAAAGAGAATTAGGAAATTTTTGCGAACAATATGGATATGAAACAATAAAGTTACCTTCAAAAAATTATTCAAGAAATTATAAGCAAGTGCCAAGAGAAAATAAATATACTAAAAGATATAGAAGTAAAAAATATAATAATTATAATAAAGGATATAATAAATATAAAAATAGAAAAAGAACATCATTCAATAAAGAAAACAAATATAAAAAAATTTAAAGATACAATAACATGTTATAAGTGTGGAAAACAAGGACATACTTCAAACAATTGTTATACTAAAAAGAAAATTAATGAATTAAAAATATCAGATGAACTCAAAAATCAGATTATAAAAATTATGATTAATGAAGAAACTAGTGACTCTAGTATATTAGATTTTGAAGAAAATGATTTAATAATGTTGACAATAATTCACCTAGTAGTAAATGAATCAGAAGAAAGGGGGGGTGTGCATGTATAGGAATATTGTACTTGTGATTATGAGATATAAAGAAATCAACAATAATCAAGACATAAAGACATTGTTATGATATTATGCTTGACATATATGGAAGACAGGATGCCCATAGATAGGTTGCGGTGAGCTCGTCTACTTTTAGTTATGTAAGTTATCTTGACAAACAGAGATATTGAAATGCAGTAATTTAAAAAGCGCAAAATTTCCCCATACAAGAGTTTGATACGATTCGTATACGAGTGGTAAAAAATAGCCCGACGGAAAAATACTTATCTATACTATTATTGATTTCCTATCCTTATTATTACGTATATTATATATATATATTACATATACTTTATACGTGTTGATTTGTAGTGGATTATGCATTCACTTTAGATGTTAATCTTTCATGAATTTAGGGTATAGAGGCATACGGTAACGGTTTAAAGCCCGTTTTGATATAACGTTGCAAATGGTACATTATAGAAATAATGTACTTTGTAATAACCATATTAAGATATTGATTTGACATTTTATGATATTTGCTTGACATATATAAAGACAGGATGACCATAAATAGGTTGCGTGCGTTCGGCTACTTTAGTTATGTAAGTTACATGACATACTAAGATATTGACAATATAACTAATGTAATAAAGCGAAAAATTCCCCCGTACAATTGTGATAATAGAAAAATAGGTTTTGTATTTGATGAAAATTCTTGGGTTGTTATAGTCTCCACCCCTTATAGAAATCTCGTCCCGAGATTTAGTTGAAAGTTGTAGTGATATTATTTAGGAATAGATGTAGGTACAGGGTATGATTTTGATTTTTATGTTAGGCTAATCAAGGTCACAAGTCCACGTGTGTGATGCATTTATAATTATGTTGCGCACCATAATTATAATTACCTCCTTTCACACGTCTACTTATTTTCAAGACCACACCTTTTTGATGACAGCTAATAGAATTTCTCCAGATCTTGATAAAACCTGGGTGGATGGGATACTTTGATTTATGGAACCTGTGGGTTATGGACCTACCACGCTTCTGCTACGCTACTCTGATCGTAAAGAATCATTATTCATTAACCTTTAAAAGTCAACATCGAATAAGAATGCTATCACAAGTCTTTGTCAAAATTTTCATACCTAGTGGTATTGAAATCATTTGACATTGTATAGATTCTTGTGTGTTTCCTTGTTATTATGTTGCAGAATATAACAAAAAATTTTAGATCACGGAGATCATGGAATGAGTAATGTCAAGGAATGATTATGAATTTGTTAGAGAGTTGCTAATCACGTGAGATACATATTTTTTAAATGAACAGATGATGAAGGTAATGAAGGTAATAATGATAATGATTAAGGGATTGTTTGTACAAACGGATTGAAAGAAACTTGTTTGTACGTATGTTATATACTTAAGCCTACTTATTTATAATTTGTCACTTACAAAAAGAAGCGTTCAACTCCTTGTAACTGAGAATTTATAAATTCATAGTTCAGAGATTTATAATTTCCTTATTCAAATGAAGAAGTGACCTAATTCATTTCAATAAGATGATCATAAATCGTCTTACCTAAGCATAAAAACATGATATGGTAATGTGTAGAAAATGATATGATCATGAATGGTTAGATAATATTGAGATGTTGATTGTACTGACGCCCATATAATCGAGGATGAAAATTTATGTTGCAAAGGTATGAGGAGAGTATTCAGAGTTTGAACATAATAGAATCGATGGAATTGACAAATAATGTCGAGTTTTGATATCATCAGATAACAAGATGTAACGGAATCATCACTTTATTATTTCATGGATAACTTTACATACGAACTTTACATATGAAAAAGAGTTGATACTTATGCTAAGTATCTTGTAGTAGGATAAAAGTAACAGACGACGAGGATTGTTGCTTGATGATTAGGGTTTTTAGATTGAAGAAGATTATGATGAGAGTTGAATATCCTCGAGAGTTGTTTCTAGGATAGAAATCCTAAAGTGAACAAAAGCAAGCTTGTTTCTAAGTATGCTTTCCTGTGACCTTGTTGTTTGCTTTTGAGCACCGATTCGCATAATGTCCCTTCTTTCCACAGGCATTACAAGTTACGGATACCGTTTGTAGATTGTTTCTAGTGGTTTTGTTTCTGCAGTTCTTGGTCAGATGACCTACTCTGTTGCAAGTCCGGCATTTGACAGTACAAGGACCTATGTGATGTAGGGTGCATCTTTCACACAAAGGACGATTTCTAGTATATCCGTTGGTGGCAGTATAAATCTTGAAGGTTTCTTGTCTTCTATTCTGCTGTCGGTGGTAATCATTGTTACGGTTGTTATCGTTGTAGTTATTCTGATAGTTGTTGTTGACGATGTTTCCTTTATTCTCAAGTTTTCGTTTGCGATCATTGGTTTCTTGTACAGAATCACGCTTTATTATCTGATCCATTAACCTCTGGGATATGTTGATGGCTTCCTCCAAAGTTTGAGGCTTCGAGGCAGTAACGTTTCCTTCAATGCTTTGCGGTAGTCCCCCGATGAAAGCTTCCATAAGTTTCTCAGAATTCGGCACCATGTTTGGACATAAGATTGTTAATTCTTGGAATCTTCTAATATAAGTCTTGAGATCACTTCCATTTACAGTTAGACCATAAAATTCATCTTCCATTTTCTTGATCTCAGTTCAAGGACAGTACTTGTTCGTCAGAAGCCTTTTTAACTCAGTCAAGGTGATTTGATTAGCTTGCTCTATTCCCATAAGCTGGGCATGTGCATTCCACCAGGACAAGGCATCATCAGTTAAAGTACCAGTAGCAAATGTTACTCTGTCTTCCTCGGCACACTTGCTACGAGAAAACACTGACTCAGTACGTTCAAACCAACGGATGAGGTCAACAGCTCCTTCTGTACCATTGAAGTAGGAAGGTTAACAGTTTATGAATTCCTTGTAGTTTTCTCTTTTTGCTATAGGAATTTCTCTGGGTTCAGTGTTCCTATTGGAATTGTCGGAATTTGCCATGGCAGCAGCTTGTGCGTTTAGAGCTGAGGAGATGCCATCATTAATTAGTTGCCAGATGGCATCCAAAGTTATGGCTGGTGTTTCAGATGTTGACGTCCTTTTAGGAGGCATTCTATCAACAAAAGATAACATGTAGTAAGAATGATATCACAAGTTTTGAAAAGTAATAAAAGAGAATGTGATGCTTAAAATACTTAAAGGAAAATGCTTATTTTTGAATTTTAAGCATTTAGAGGTTATGATAAAGACGGAAATAATGACGCAAATGGTGGAAATGATGATGAAAGAGAGAGATAAGTTGGAAAGAAAGGAGCGATAAGTTGGAAACCATAAAGATACGAAACAGATTGCCTTTATAATAACTTGCTTTTACTGTACATAGTCAAGATTTGACAAGCATTTTTATTTATACCACACATCCCGTGGCTAGGATAAAGCTATAACTAATTCTAAGATGTGTTGATTTGAGACGGTAATGACATTAAAGCTCCTCCTGATGTTTGGTGACGAGCTTGGTTTTTCTTAATGATTTGTTCAAGATCGGAAATTTTTGTAGTAAGCAAATGGCAATTTATCCTTTTGCCCTAACTGCTTTTTTGAAGTTTGATAATTGAGTACGGAATTTTCTTGTGTTCGTCTTTAGTTCGTCACTTCCTTCGTATGATCATTTTTATTCAATAGTCCTTCCTTTCATTTCCTCGATGTGGTGAAGTAGGTCATCTAAGTAATTCAAAATTCTTTTATTTGTCCTCATGATGTTCAGATACTCTTATTGGTCACTTTTCCTTTTCAAAAATATTGAGGTTGGGTTAGAGAGTTAAATCTGGAGAAGATGGTGATACCAAATCACAGGTGGTTTGATTTGCGATGAATTAAGATAACGTAGTTGAGGAAGAAGATGGGGAATGGATTCGCTTCTTAGGTGGTAATAGTTCTTCAGGAATAAAGAAATATCGAGGATTAAATAGTAGTGATGGTGGTAATATCGGAGATAGAGTCAAAATAGCTGGTGGAGTAATAGGATCTAGTGATGAAATAGGTGATTCCTTAGCATAAAATGCTTGTACGTTCTTCAAATAAGTATTATTGTAGAAAGATGAGAATACCGGTGGAATCATATTATCTGTAGAGTTTTCCGAAGAGTTAAAAGAACTGCTTCCCGCTGAAGCTGGGAAATAATCCGATGAGACCGAAGTATAGTTAAGAATATTCATAGAGGAAAAAGCATCCTCAATATCAGAAGTAGAGTGGTTGGGAGAAGACATCGTTCTATTAACAACCTAGTTGTAAATAACATAAGTTATTTATGTAATAGTATAATAGATATGTATATTTACATACTTGATCCGGAATGTAGTGGCACGGAGGAATTTGATGGCTAGAAAAGAAATGTGGTTATAGTTAAGGTTTTGACTTGGTTTCTATAAAAAAAAAAAAAAAAAAAAAAAAAAAAAAATAAAAAAAAAAAAAAAAAAAAAAAACAAAAAACAAAAAAAAAAAAAAAAAAAAAAAAAAAAAAAAAAATAAAAAAAAAAAAAAAAAAAAAAAAAAAAAACAAAAAAAAAAAAAACCATGGCGTGATACCAATGTAAAACACCCCATTTTTACACTTAGCAGCGGAAGCTAATTGGGGTATTATTCTATGGATCCAACAATATAATCATAGAACGACCCAAAAGAGACGTTTATTCAAGATATGTATCATTATTTCAAATCAGAGTTTTTACAAGGAGGTCCCAAATCTAGTTACATTACCATGATGAAGGATAAACGGGTTTTAGCCATCTTCGAGTCCATGCCACTCCATGCTATAAGTTGCTCAATTACATGAGATAAACATGCATAAAAAGGGTCAACACAAAGGTTGAGTGAAATTCATAGGTTTGAAATGTAATAATTGAATACAAGTTATAGTGAAAATACTGGTATTGCTGGGACAATCATCATGGGGAACATTATTTATTGCATCTAAGCTCATGACATCAATACATTAACAAGGAAATCACCGTAGTGATATTGGTTAGGGACAGATGTCCCCGTGGAAAAGATAACTTGCCAAGGTTACCTATTAGGACAAATATAGTGCGTTTGGCTACCCCAAGCATGGGTATACAAATGGGAGCCGTCACCCCCAATAGATCTATTCATAATATTCGCGTTCACTCGCAATGCAAGTAATTAATGATTTATGATATGTAAATAATGGCACTGGAAGCTACTTAGGCAATAATATATCTGGATAGCATACATTTAGAAAACACTTGCATTCATGGTTTATATCAAGTATCACAGGTTTATAAATTTTTCAAAAGATTGAAATATGGGGTTATGAATTCATTAAACCTTTGAAAAGTAATCACATTGTTATAAGATAAACGAGTATGTAAAAGAGTTTGTAACAAGCATGTATCCCCCTCGCGGGTTTATAAAACATGTAAATAAGTAAAGGCGAGGTTATGAACTTCACAATATCGGTTTTAAGTACTTGTATATATTAAAAACAATTGAGCATGTATCCCCCTCGCGGGTTTATAAAACATTCAAAAGATTGAAAGGCGAGGCTATGAACTCACCTGATAGGTAGATGTAATAAATATTCTGAAATGAAAGCTCACGACCTTATCACAATCTTAACAGGGAAGGTTGATATAGCAAATGATAGTAAACAGCCACGTCACGCAACCTGAGTAAATATGTTGAGTCTTAGGAAGATTGTACTCTAGAACTTTAGTTTTAAGAGTTATGAGTTTGATTGAAGAGTTTGGAATTATTGTATCACTGTTCGGGCCATCATAATTCAGAAGTCATTCAGTAAACATTTGAGGAGCTAGGGCACTTTAAATCGTAAACCCAACAACTCAGTCAGAACGTAATACCAAGATGAAAACACTTAATATCGAAGCTCCTAGTATTGTGATATGATATAATCGGTTTTAAGCGTTTTAATCAATATCTGGAAATGTTAAGCACGAGAAGCGTTAATTAAAGTTATGTCTTGTAAGGTTTTAAACATGATTTTATACTTTTTCAAAATGTTACATTTTAGACCCTTGCGTTTGGAAAGTGGCAAAATATACCTTGGGGTTTGCACTTTACGAGTTTGGTCCTTGAAGTTAAAAGAAATACCAAGTAAAACTTGTACTTTGTTAAAGTGGACATGGATAGACCTTATTGTTATAATTTTTGATAAAATGACATTTTCAGCCCCTTTAGTTATAAGTTTCAGAAAGTTACGATATATACCCCTTGCATGGATAATATTTACAAAACATGTCCAAATTGCCATGCAAGCTTATTTTAACATTTCAATAGATATTTATAAGTTATAATAAACTAAAATATGAAGATTTAACGCAACGAAAGTTTGAATTACTATTGTAAGCTAGGAAGCAAAACGGGTCAAATTAGGGTTTCAAAACGTAAACGTGCGGGTTTTAAGATCAAATTTCTTCATTAATCAATAAAGTGGTTATTTTAACATTAGTTAAGCATGCTAGGATAGATTATAACAATATTTAATCATTATAACATTTAGTTTTAAGAAAAACATAAAATTAGGGTTTCGGGTGTACGGTTTTGGATCAAAATGGAAAATGAGCATGAATTGAGTTATGAAACTTTAACAAGAGTATATTTAGGATCATATGAACATTATAAGGGTGTAGTAGCAAAAGTAGAACATTCAAAACCTGGGTTTGAGCTTCAAGGAGCAAAAATGGTGGAAATGGGTCATTTCGGGTAGTATTTCCACTCGTACGCCTTGTATCTTGTTCCTGGGGCTTCAAATCTTCAAAGCTTCGCTTGCTTGATCTTCTTATATGATCCTAGGATCATATGGAGCAGAGAATGTTTGCTCAATTGGGTTATAGAAAGAAGAAGTGGGGGATGAGTTAGAATGAAGTATATGTGCTCCTATTTATAGTGTTAGCAACACTTAGAGGCCAAGAAACTTTGATAACCAGGTTAGGACACATGGGGGTGATGTGGAGAGGCTAGGGGATGAGTAAGGAAGGCAGCATGCAAGGGTGGCGGAGGTTCTAGACGTTTTAGGGGTGTTTGGTTTGATCTTATTTGGCTGTTTTTGGACAGGCACATAGTCTCGAGTAAAATGCGTTGCCATTTACAAACCGTAATTCCGTTGAAGCTCAAACCATCGAGCATTGTTAGATATTTGAGTCCTCTACAACGTTTAGTTTTACATATTTGAGGGTTACTATAGAAAAATTTAGAGATAATAGCCATTTACTACAGGTGTGCAGAATCTGCGTACCTTTGCCATTTCGGCTGTAACTAATTCATCCGACGTCGAATCGGGTTGATTCCCACTGGAAAACTGATACAATATAAGGGCTACAACTAGTTTTTTCATAATATCCATATCTATTGATATTCTCAGCTCCTTTGTTTTATAGATGATCCGATTCTGAACTCGGGGCTAGTTTTAGGTTATAGGGTTAAACTAGATTGGGTTTCTGGATTAATTCTTGAATATTGTTGTTTAAATGATGAAATGATGATAGGATATGATTGTTAATGTTGTAATTTAAGTTATTACAACTTTTTAGAGTGTTGGTTTGGGGTTATGATGGATAAAAACAAGAACACAGGTCATGATTTTATTTTGCCTCGGTTAGGTTTCTGACTTTTGAATTAGGGTTTTGAGTGTAAAAATGTGTATGAAAGCTTATGAATAGAATAATTAGGGTTTACACATTGTACATTGAGTGTAGTAGCTTGCACAAGAGTGGTGGTGAAGAAACTGGAATGAAAACGGAGGTAAAACGGCTATTTTAGAGATCATGCTTATGAACTATTTACATGTGCTTTTAAGGACTTGTACTTTGACTTGAAGGGAGGTTTAATATTTCATGCTGAGATGTTATATTACTTGTTAAATATGCTTTAGTAGTTTGTGATTCACTTTAGATGTTAATATTTATGAATTAGGGTTTAGAGGATACGGTAACGGTTTAAAGCCCGTTTTGATATAACGTTGTGAATGGTACATTATAGGAATAATGTACTTTGTAATAAGGATATTAAGATATTGACTTGACATTTTATGATATTTGCTTGAGATATATAAAGACAGGATTGCCATAGATAGATTGCGTGAGCTCGTCTACTTTAGTTATGTAAGTTACATGACATACTAAGATATTGACAATGAAAGTAATGTAATAAAGCGAAAAATTTCCCCGTATAATTGTGATCATAGTAAAATAGGTTGGTGAAAATTCTTGGGTTGTTATAATCAAGGTGGCCAAGTAGGTGGTCAAGATAGTGAGGTGAATGATGGTGTTGACGGAGTCCTTGACTTCAACACTATCATTTCACGGCAGTTGTAGAATTTACTTACCACTATTGTAGCCTAAGTAGGCGACCAAGGTAGAGGTCAAGGGAATGGTAGGAATCAAAATGGTGATGCCATCAATGAAAACATCCGAGGTGATGTTAGGAATGTCATTAAGAACAATGACCATAGGGGTTGTACTTATAAGGAGTTCTTATCTTGTAACCCAAAAGAGTGTGATGGTAAGGGAGGTGTTATAGTTTATACACATTGGATTGAGAAGATGGAGTCAGTTTAGGATATGAGTGGGTGTAGGGATAATCAATAGGTGAAGTACACTGCTGGGTCATTTGTTGGAAAGGCTATTACGTGGTGGAACTCTTAGATCCACACACGAGGACGAGAAGTCGCGATAGGTATGTCATGGGAAGACTTTAAAACTTTGACTAGAGAGGAATTTTGCCCGAGTAATGAGATGCAAAAGTTAGAAACTGAGTTGTGGAACCATGCCATGAGTTGGCTAGGTTAGTTCATCACTTAGTTACCCTTGAGAAAAAAAGGATTGAGAGATACATCTATGGCCTTGCTTCATAAATCCGAGGGATGGTGGCGGCAACGGAGCCAACGACCGTTCAAAAGGCTATGCAGATTGCTGGCACACTGACTGATGAATCCCTTAGGAATGAGTCAATCAAAAAGAACCCTAAGAAGAGAGGAAATGGGGGAGAACCTAGCAAGGATAGGAATAGAAGGGACAATAACAAGAGGACTAGGACTGGAAATGCTTTTGCTACAACCGTAAACCCTGTTAGGAGGGAATACATGGGTACGGCACCCAAGTGTATCACCTGTAACTTTCACATCCCCTAAGTTGCCTTGTCATGCTTGTTTCAACTATAACCACTAGGACATTTTGCTAAGAAATCAATGCTAGAGGACTTATTACATGTAATGTGTAGTAATGATCCTTATCAAGGGTAGATGTTATTTTAACAAAGAAACTTGAAGATTCAGAAGATGAACATCAAGTTTAGGGGAGGATTGTTAGGACTTAAAAGACTTCAAGGATTCTTAGAAGTTACTACTGCTCAGGTACATAATGGAAATTATGCTAAGTAGTTAGTACTGGTAGTATAAAGTTACCACTGCTAGTTACTACTATTAGTATAATTTAGTACTGATAGCATAAAGTTACTGCTGTTAGTTGAAGTTAACACTGCTCAGAATTAAAGACTGAAATATAAGCTAAGTGGTTAGTGCTGCTAGTAGTAATGTTAAGACTGCCAGTACATGTTACTACTATGAGTACATATTAGTACTGCTAGTACTAATGTTACTGCTGCTTATGTTTATTAGTGCTGCTAGTGAAAAAGTTTATGCTGCTGGATTACAACTGCTAGAAGACTTACTACTGCCAAAAGGATAAGGACGGTTTAAAGAGATAAAGATTGTTTGGAGAACAAGAATACTTGTGAAGATAAGTATTGAGATATTTATGTACAAAATATACATAACAACTTCGTTTGTGAACATTGGTTTCTTGATATAATTACGATTTCTTATTTGGTCCATTAGCTGTGAGCTATGTTTGGTGGGCATTTCCAAAGTCTGGGTTTTGAAGTAGAACGTTTCCTTCACATGCTTTTGCGGCAGTCCCGATGAAAGCTTCCATTGTTTCTCGGTGTTTGTTACCATATTGCGGGCTAAAATTGGCTAATCTAGAATCTTCTAATATAAGTCTTGAGATCACGTCCATTTACAGTCAGACCCATAAAATTCATCTTCATTTTTTGATCTCAGTTCGAGGACAAGATTGTTCGTCAAAAGCCTTTTTTAATCAGTCTAGGTGATTTGATTAGTTTGCTCTTTCTATAGGCTGGGCATATGCCTTCCACGACGGACAAGGCTATCTTCAGTTAGTACCAGTAGCAAATGTTACTTATTTTCTCAGCACATCTGCTTCGGAGAGAATATGATTGGTTCGTTCAAACACCAGCGAATAGGCCTACTGCTCCTTTCGGTACATTAAAGGTAGACAGGTTGACAGCTGATATAAACTCATTGTAGTTTCCATGTTTTCAAGTAGGGTTCCAGTAATAAGATGTGTTCATGTTGGGATTTACTAGCATTGCCATGGCAGCAGCTGTGTTTTCCAGTGGGCTTGCAGGTAAAATCAGCAATCAGTGCGGTGTGACATCTAGTTATGGCTGGTGTTTCGGATTGTTGATGTCACTTTTTTGGGAGGCATTCTATAACATAAGGAAACTGTAGTAAGAATGACATCAAAGTTTTAGAAAGGTAATATTTAAAAGGAAAAATGTGATGCTTAAAATGCTTAACGGAAATGCTTCTTTTTGACATTTTTATGTGCGCTTAGGGGTTATGTATGATTTCATGAAGTGGAGTAAATGATGCAAATATTATTGGAAATGATGATGAAGAGCGATAAGTTGTAAACAATCAGTTACGAACCAGGATTTCCTTTATAAATAAATTGCCTTCTTACATCGTACTTAGTCAAGATTTGACATGAGTTTTTATTTTTACCACACCTCCCATGGCTAGGATAACGCTATAACTATTCTAGAGGTTTGTTTGATTCTGAGCGGTAGCTGAATCCTAAAGATCCTGCCTGATCTGTTTGGTGATGGGCTTTGGTATTTTCTCAAAGATTTGTTCATATAGATCGGAAATTCTATTGTAAGCAAGCAATCTTATCCTTTTGCCCTAAGCTTCTTTTTGAAAGTTGATAATCTGTGATTTTATGAGTACGGATTTTCTTGAGTTTGGATTTAGTTTTGTCACTTTCCTTCGTTAGGATCATTCTATCAATAGTCTTCCTCTATTTTCTCGATGTGGTGAAGCTGAGTTCATCTAAGTAATTCAAATATCTGTCGATTTGTCCCTATGATGTTTCAGTACATCTTAATTGGACATTTTCCTATTTTAAGTATCTAAGGTGGGGTAGGAGTATAAACTGAGGAAGATGGTGATACCAACAACAGGTTGTTCGGGATAGAATTAGATAACGTAATGAGAAGAAGTGGGGAATGGATAGCTTTTAGGTGGTAATAGTTCTTCAGGAATAAAGAAATATCGAGGATTAAATAGTAGTCGGTGGTGTAATTTTTGAGATAAGATGTCAAACTAGCTGGTGGAAGTAATAGGATTGGTGAAGAATAGGAAATTCCTTAGCATTAAATTGCTTTAGTCTTTAATAAGTATTATTGTAGAAAGATGAGAATGAGACTTTGGTGGGATCATATTTTTCTTTAGAGTTTTTCTGAGAGTTAAAAAGATTGCTTCCAATTGAAATGGGAAAATAATCTGATTGAGACCGAAGTATAGTTAAGAATATTCATAGAGGAAAAAGCATCCTCATCTCTCAGAAGTATATAGTGGTTGGGAGAAGATATCGTTCTATTAACAACCTAGTTGTAAATAACATAAGTTATTTATGTAATAGTATAATAGATATGTATATTTACATACTTGTTCCGGAATGTAGTGGACAGAGAATATTGATGGCTAGAAAAGCAATGTAGTTATAAGTTAAGGTTTTGACTTGTTCTCTTATAACCTATGGCGCTGATTACATCTGTAGCACCTATTTTTTACATTATCGCAGGGAAAGATAATTTGGGGTGTTACTTCAGGATACAAACAATCATAAATATATAAAAGACCCAAAAAGAGACGTTTGTCAAAGGATACGTTTATCATTCATTTTCAACTTAGAGTTTTACAGGCAGGTCACAAAATCTAGTTAATAATAATTGTGATGAATGATAACATGTTTAAGCATCTTTGAGTCATGCCACTCGTGCGTATATTGCTTAAAAAACTGAGTGAGATAACAACCTGCTAAACAGTCAAATAAAAGGTTGAGTGAAATTCATGGTTGAATGTAAATAGTTGAATAGCACAAGGGAAAACAAAGATGAGGAGAGAGTATGATGAATATTGAAGTTGTGTTGTGTTCTCTGTGTTTGCAAGTCTTTTTATACCCACAAAGGATGCAGGCATAGTGATTTTCTCTTGAAGTCACGTTTAATTGTTAACCCAATTAGGGTAAGGATTTCTTAGGACTTATACATGGTCAAAGTATAGTATATAAAAGGGGAGTACTATTGGATGCGTGGAATCAAAACCAAGAGAGTACCAGCTTGATTATCACGAGAGTTTGTGGGTTTTGTAAAAAGAGGCGTTGGGTTTTATTTGTTGGGTAAAAGAGTTGAATTAGGGATAGATTTGTTTGTTAAAATCTTATCTTGTTTAGAAATGTTACTGGTTCGAAGGGTTGGGAAAATACACGAGTTATATGTCTAGTTTTTAGGAGTACATGGGCTTTTATTTTAAGTTTTATCTAGACTCCCAATTCATAGAAGTTAAAATTTTGGTGTAGATTGTTTTAAATGGATTTACCTTGATAAAATTAAATGGACGTGATCATATAACTTTTCTTGTCGTGATATAGATTAAATAACGTATATGAGGGGATCGTGTAAGGTCTTAATGAGTTTAGTTGACGTTTCTAGCTAAACGTTGAATTGTTGTGGCTACGCGATTTAACTAATGCGGTTTAGATGCATAGCTACGCGAAATAAGCTAAAATCTAAAAAGAAATAATTAAATAATGGAAACTCGGAGTCGTAACATGACCTGAAATCATGGGGTGTTATAATCTTCTCGTCACAAACGATCACAACGTGATATTTTGAAAACCAGTCCATATTGATGATGATGTTGAAACTACCAAGTTCTACGGGCATTAAGTCTACGTGAAACGGGTGGTTTATAAAATTTAAGGTACAACCCCGAATGATGGTATCAGTTAGTATTATCTTTCCGTTAGATAATTCAATAGTGTACTTAATGTTTAAAGCAGTTGGAACGGTATCACTTAGAGGGCTAAAATCAGCGGATATGAGGCTTCTATCAGATAGGTTCTATGTACTTGCAATAATTGCGTCCTTTGCTTTAACTCAGGTCCATTAGAAGTTTCGTCGGTACAAGAATCTCATAATCTTAAAATCTTAACTCTCTAAAAGATAAGTCAATTGAATGAAATCTCCTATTTTTCTTGGTTATAATCCAATTAGAAGGATGAGTTCATCACGTTCTAAAATCTTACAATCCCTAATTATCATGGCTACATGGAGCGCGATTCGGTCTATCGACTAGGGTATGGTGTTTCTATATGATAAGGTTGAGAAAAATCTACTTAACTACGGTGCTTACGAATGCGAATACACACTCCAAACATAACTTACGTATACGCATGCAAAATATCAGTAAAAACATGAATAAAACCTCATTGAAAATATAGAGAAGAGAAAAGAAAATAGAAATAGAAAGTGAAGATATCTTGACAAAATTTTCAGGTGACTATTCTCAGCATAGCATGGTCCTTCTTGAATTATACATAGGTGATCAGGCTATGTATAATTTAGGGACTAACGATGAAATGCTCATTTCGTCAAACTAGTGTTATGTTTAAAAATCTATATGGTATAAACGGTATACTTTATAAGGTAGCAAAACAATTCGACAAAAATGAAAACAAGGTAGTTTATATGACGACTCAATATATTTTGTAAGATAGCGGAAAATAGTTTATGAGGTGCTGGCAAAATAGTTTATGAGAAAATCACGTGAGGGTTTATAATGTAATAGTAAGAGGTTTATAATATGGTAACAAATAATTTACGAGTTGACAATAAAATAGCTTATAAAATGACAACGAAATAGTTTACAAAGTGACTGTAAGGAAGTTTATAATATGGTGGTAAAAGAGTTTATAAACGACAGCAGAATAGGTTATTGGGTGAAAACAAATTAGTTTATAAAATGATAGTTAAATAGTTCATAAGATGATAGTAGGATATTTTATAATACGATGACAAATGGTTTATAGAACATTAGTAAAATAGTTTATAAGATGGTATCGAAATGGTTTATAAGCTGTCAACAAAGCGGTTCTATAGACCGGCGGTAAAATAGTTTATAAAATGACAGCAACTCTGATTATGAGACGATACTAAAATATTTTATACGATAACATCCAAATAGTTTATACTAGTAAACGATTTAATAAATATTAGTGGAATGGTTCGTAAGACGGTAACAAATTCGAGGAGTAGCTTACATAAATTACTAGAGAATTGAAGTGTAACTGACGGAATCATCATGACACAAAATGAACAAAGGGTTTAAAACATCCACACAATAAACTAAATTCACAGGGAAGCACTAGTGCAAATCTCTTAGGGGTTACGGTCCAAGTCTACTTAGGTTTCACTAGACAAAGTAGGAAATCTCCCCTTAAGTATGAGCATTATCTTTGATGATGTTGGAGTTCCCGCGAGCTTTTACCTTACAAATCCGATTCACACGGTTCAGCTTTGGACAATCACTCTTGTAATGTCCTGGCTTTCCACACTCATAATAGGTACCTCAGGTTTCTAATTCTCCATTGGGGGCCCCTAAGTTGTTATCGAAACGAGAGTCCTACAATCTCTAGTCATATGGTCAGCTCCCTTGTAGTTGTTACACTTCACAGTGCATGGCCTAGTGTGGTGTAACTTATACTTGTTGTAGAAAGGTAACTTTCCTACATATCTATTTTTGTTATTTGGTCTAGCAATGTAAGCTCTCACGACCTTTTGTCGTTTATTTTGTTGTTGGCATTCCTTGCCATCTTGGCATCCTGTCGTACGACATGTTCCTTCGAGTCGTGAGCCATGCGGATTTGTGCCTCATAGACAACAATAGCTTCAATAGCATTAGCAATTTGTTGGGTTACAATATGCTCGATCCTCGCGGAACTCATTCCTTGTCTCGTTGTCCGAATTTTCTTCCGAATTGAACGGAGTAAAGAAAATAAAATAAGTCGAATTTCAAAAGTCATGTTTCCAAAAATAGAATGTTGCGCGGTGAGGGTTTAAAGTCGTGTGCGAATTAATCGGCATGCTTCTAGGCGATTGGTACGTGGTGACGTAGGAGTTTCAAAAGTATAGGGCGAGTGCTCAACTCGCATTCGGGTTCGGATAGTAAGAATACGTAGGGTCGGCAGACTGTGACAAGTTTTGATGTTATGTAAAATAGTATTATGTGAACTCATGAAAAAGTTTTAAAGACCATCATCTCAGTCATGATGTCTTGGGAAATGTTTAGAGACCATTGTGTCACTCATAATGTCTTAGAAATGTTTAGAGACCATTGTGTCACTCACAGTGTCTTAGAAATGTTTAGAGACCATTGTGTCACTCACAATGTCTTGGGGGAAAGTTCTATTATTTATATAAATAACTTTTATTTAAAACCAACGGGAAAATCTACGTAAGGCAAAATAAACATAAGGTAAATGTAAATGCACATATACGCAAATATAAGGCACGTATAGACAAGGATTAAAATCATGTAAGGATCACGTACTGGTTATAGACCAAACCTAGTATATACTACCTAGTTCTCTATAACCTTCGCTCTGGATACAAATCTTTCACACCCCCAAAACGGGTCCCGTCAAAATAGGTATCCAGGGGGCGTGAATATCAAGAATATCTCAAAGTGCAAAGCATAAAGAACGACCACTAAAGGGGACATTTTAAAAATCATACTCGTTACAATGATAAAATAATAAGTCTTACAAATTATCCCAAAAGAAATTTAGAATTTGCGGAAGCGTAACATAAGTTTGATAAATAGATAATGAGCATGAATAAAGAAATGTCTTGAAGTAGGGCAGGCATATAGCACGTAGGGAAAATCCAAATTAAGCACCTGGAAACATTGCTTAAAACGTCAACAACAGTTGGAGAATTCATAGGTTTAATTTAAACGTAAGCGTGGACCATAAGTTTCAAAACTTATGTGACTATTATAACGGATACAATATCACATAAAAGTATTTACGTTTCACTAAGCTCATGACACCGAGGCTCGATAAGTATGTAGTATTTTAAACATAAAGCTTGCCCTAACATGTGTCCAAACCAAAGACCACCCAACGTTCCGACATGATATACGTCTGTTGGCCTGTACTGTCCGTCAAGTACCCGACCAGTGAGAATCACCAAACCCGGAAGGGGGTTATTAGCCCCAATAGATCTATTTATAATACTCGCGCTCACTTAACCAGTACGGTCGGTCAAGAAATTAACGGTTCATAATGTTTCGGGCAATAGTGGTTTGTACGCTACTTAGGCAACAAGTAAACATGAAAGAATAACGCAAAGTACTTGTGTCCAATTTTTAAAAGCTAGCAATGCTCTCACCCCCAAAGTAATAAAGCAGTTGTAAAATAGTAAAAATGTGGGGCTATGAACTCAACTTAAGTAACGATGAGCAAAGCTATAATCAACGAATGATGCACGAAAATCAAGAAGTCCTAACGGAGACCTAAGCAAATGAAGCGCCTTAGGAGAGGAGTATATATATATAATTTATTTATTTCAATATTTTATATATATACACTAATCTATTGGGTCTTAGTTCCGCGTAACATATGTTTTATAGAACTCATGGAATCCTCGTGTTTGTGTCTTAGTTCCGTTAATAAAAACGTGACTCTACGAATAAAATATATTTTTCGTTTATTTACGACATTTTGATGAAAACTTACTATTTTCGGAAACTATCTAATTTTGGAAAGTTACTATTTAGGAAAGTTTGAAACCCCCGGACGTTAATACCGTCCTCTAATGTTTGTTAAGCCCAATCCTACAACGAAACGCACTAAGCAAGACCTAAACGTGTACTTCCTATTTTTAATCCATTAGTGTATTCATGTAAAGACCTATTTTTATAAAGTCCAAGCGTTTTTGAAATATAGATTTTGAAAAGTTATTAACGCGTCTTAACCATTTAATGAAGATACTATAGCTTTCGCTAATGTTTTCAAAGCTCAATCGGACTCGAAAACGCCTAAAAACTCATTTTTAACTTCCAATCAACAAAGATACTTTGACTCAGATTATCTCTCTCGTCTTGCACTTTTAAGCTTAAAAACCGAGGTTACCCTTAGTAAAACATCATTTCGGACAACTTTCGTGTTTTATACTTTTGCTAAAACAAACTCGAAAAGGGTCAAATTCCCGATTTTGATTCTGCACAGAAAAGTCAAAATGACAACTTTTGACGAAAATGTTTCCAACTTCATTTGGCCGTAACTCTTTCGTTACAAGGCCTATATTGACGTTCTTTATATGAAAAACTATCTACTCAAAACGAGCTATCTTAAAGTTGCTTCCTTTATTGTTCAAAACGCTTTTTTAGTCACCTAAAACCTACACGCAAAGTTCGGACAGCAACTCATTAATCCGCAAACACTTCAAAACCAAACCACAACTTCTCATTGTGCCTAGTCTAACCTAATCCCCATTCAAAAACTGATATCCAACAATAAAACCACCTCAAATATTCTCTTAATCCCATCGCTACACTTCTAAGATCTTTCTAACCTAACTAATATATCAAAAATATGCTATTTAAATATAAAGTTTCCACCTTTTTCAATATTTCATAAAACCATTTCATTAGTTTTCATAAAAACAACACAAACACTTAGGTAATCATACCTTTGTACACGAATGAACAAGAAAAGGAGAAGATGGGTTCAAGGATTTACTTACAATTGATACGAACGAGATAGAAAAACACAAACTTGACAAGGATGCTTGAAAAACTTGAAAACCCCAAATATCACCAACAAAAGAACCCGAATAATTTTTCAATTAACCCACAATTAAAACCGTCTTCAATATTGGAATAAAGGAGAAACAAACACCAAAAAGGGGTGTTTGTTTGGTCAAAAGAGGAGAGGAGAGGTGAGGGAGAGATTTTGAGTTTGTGTGTGTTTTTTTGTGAGAGAAAGTAATGAAGAAAATGGATGAGGATTAATGGATAAATAGGAATGAATTTTCTAGGTGCAATGTATTAAAAAGAACCTAGATCCTTCTAAAATTTGAATCCTAGGAGAAAAAGCATCCAAAGAGACCAACTTGCTAAAAATAGGGAGCCATGTTGGCTAGGGGGGACGAAACAAATAGGGCCAAGGGGGTTCATTTGATTATTTTGAATTTTGAATCATGCAAGGCGGTATCCAAGGTGTTTTAAATATTTTGAAAAACACTTGATATTTTTTTAACAACGATTACGGTATACGCAAAAACTAAAAACATACGACAACTTAAAGGAAAACAACAAAAATTTAAATATTCATTCAAAAGGTAAAAACGCGATATTTGCCAAAAGACTACATTAAATAGCAAGCCGGAACGCATTCGGTAACGATTCTCATATATACGCAGGAAACCTCCCGGTTACAGGTCAAATCAACACGAAATTAAATAAAGTCAAACCGACATACGAAAAAGTCAAAGATGATGACCTGGAAATTTACGGGGTGTGACACCCTTAGTTATGACGACGGTCCCCTAATGCTCCCTTAAATATTTAAGGGACCTTCGTGCTGTAATAGTCAGATTTTTTGTCTATAAATAGTGGCTCTTTTTCTCACTTTAAGAACTGATTTTCTCACGCATTTAGGTCATATTTTCTCTCTAGTTTAGCTTATATTTTCACACCCTTAAAACCACAATTAACCTTTGATCATAATGTTTATAACTCTCATTCGTTGTAAGCACATTTCTACTTGATGATCCATTCTTACAGGCTTAAAGATCTTGCCATCCTTATCTACCAAAAGCACACACATATGAAGATCCACAACAAACAAAATTAGTGATCTTGTTATTTTCATACATTAAAGTCTTCTTGTCCAAAGAATTTTATCCATAGCAAGCTTAGAGTTCTTGACGTTTTAGATTAGGCACTTATATCTATTTGACTATCATGTCTTGGATCTCACTTTGTATGATCATCATACATCACTTAGATTAGAGATTAGATAGTTTATGTGTTTAAGCCTTAAAACAAAAGGCTTATTCTGTTGGGCTACAAAACATTGTACCTGAAGAAGAACTTGACATCTAGCTTAGTGTTGGAATAACATTGTGAGTGATGTACGGGTTTGTTATGTTAGGCCATAAATAAAACAGATTTGGTTGCACCCGAAGAAGGACTCAACATTTAGCTTAATGTCGAAAAATAATGTAAGCGACGTTGTAAGGTTTTCTCCGCCGAGAAGGGAGCTTGTTGACTAGTGAAGTAAATCTCGAGTTTGGTACTCGGGGAGTGGAGTAGGGTGAAGAGGAGCTTCGTGACTGAACTACTATAAATCACCTTGTTCGGTTTGCTCTTTATTTTATCTTTCCCTTTACATCATTATTTGTATTTATCGCTTTACTTTTATATTTGCATTGTGTTTATGTTTGTGTGAATTAATGCTTATATTGTGTGGATTATGATTGTGTTGTAGCTTGAAATTAATATTGTTGTTGTGCTTATGAAATGCTCTAGTTGTTATAGATCTATTATTGACACTTTACATATTGTGTCTGACTTGATCGGTAATTTGATATAAAAGATTAAGGTCTTTAAACGGAAATGTATCCACCCCCTCTCTACGTATTCCACAATAACGCATATACATGACAACACCTTTTGAGATACATAATTTTTTAATACAAATAATACCTAAAAACGTTATTTATATTTTTTGACTCCTCTACGTTTTGAAGATGACAATATGTAAAAACATGCACGATAAAAATAAACGTTTACATGTTATTAATCGTAAATTTCCATTTCGACATAAATCACTTAAGGTATGAATAAACAAATCATTAAAAATGATTAGTGATCAAGAAAATAATTTTTTCTCCTTAACCATCTGATGAGGTGTCATTTTATACACTATTTCGGGGTCATTTAACCCCCTAAATCATGCTAATATGCCCAGATTATGTGCTTAATCGTTTGTTTTCAGGTTTTTAGCACTTGGACGGCATTTGGAGGAAATACACGTGACTTGGGCTCATTTGGAGAAGAAACGGACGAGATTACAGACCTACACCAAATCCTTGAAGAAGTATTGCTTACAGAACGTGGAGACGGCGTCGCAGGCATAAAGCGACGCCGTCGTGATCCATCTAGTGACGGCGTCAGAGATTTATTGACGACGTCAGGACGTAGCCGACTCAATGAGGATCTAGAATCATCCACGTAGCGACGGCTTCAGGATTACAACGCGACGCAGTCGCAGCGATATCTCTATATATACTAAACCGATTTTAGGGTTTCAAGTGGGTAACTTTGTATAACTTTTGGGAGACGAACCCTAGCTCTTGTAGCAGCTTCAAAGGTCATTTTTAGGGCTTCAAAACCCTATTGTACTACCTTGAATCCATGTTTTAATTCATGTAAGGTTATTTATCATTAATCATTCAATATGTCTATGTGTTGTGTGATTGATTTATCTCTTTGCTTTCATTATAACATGCGAGGCTAAACCATCCTTTGTATTTGCTTATGATTGCATGAAAGTCGGATTGTAGATCCTTTTACTATTGCTTCTTGATTGATGATTATGCGCGTTAGGTTCTAAAAACCAGCTTTTGTTTGTATCGTTGTAGACACGTCTAGGGAAACACGAGTGCATAGAAAGGATGCCATCGGGTAACAGTCTTCATATTACCTTGCCCCTTTATATGGTTGATCCCTCTTAAGATATTTCACATGCATTTAATATACTCTTAGGGGCCTTGTAATAGTCTTCATACTACTTTACTTGTGCGTTGCCCTAACGGAATATTAAATAGACGGTGGGTTCGTGTAATCCATTCATGACCTAGGAAATACTTACACATATCATCACAAGTGTGACAAGGCAATAGGATTAGGAGAAGCAATCTGATAAGTAGTGCATGATTAAGTAAATAAATTTAATTATCATAAAGTTATCACCAGTATGATTAGATATTAGTTTAACTAGTAGTTAAACAAACCAACCTCTCAAACCATAGATTTACTTGCTTTCATAAAATATAAAAATACAAAAAGAATCTTCTCTCAACCCCTAGAATTATATTAGACTGTGATCAAGCCTTCCCAACCTATTCCCCTAGAAAACGATAACAACCCCGAGTCTTGCCTATACTACACTGCAACAATTAGGTACACTATCAAGGGAGTTGTAAAACTTCATGTAGAAGTCCTTACGACTACCGCATCAGTATGTTGCACACAAGTCATTTCCCATCTATCAGATGGACGTCAAAATAGCTTTTTTGAACAGACCTCTGAAGGAAGAAGTGTACGTCAATCAGCCAGACGGATTTGTTGATCCACACCATCTTGACAAAGTTTACCATCTCAAAAAGGCATTATATGGACTCTAGCAAGCTCCAAGAGTGTGGTATGATGAACTCTCCAAAGGGTTCTCCAAAGGTTCTATTGATCCAACTATGTTCATTACTAAAAAAGGGGAAAACATATTGCTTGTGCAAATTTACGTTGATGACTTTACTTTTGGTTCTACGAAACTAAAACTTTCCAAAAAGTTTGAAAAACTAATGCACAACAAGTTTGAAATGTCTATGATGGGGGAGCTGAAA
>BQNB010047265.1:0-43226 GCA_026074375.1 Tanacetum coccineum | reverse complement strand
ATACCTCTTTGCATGAATTTTTCCAGTCTTCTTTCTCTCTTTAAAAACCTTCTTTATCTCACTAAATATCTTGATCACTAACATCTCTTGATCTTGTTTCAAGTGATCTAATCTCTTCTTCTTATTTCTTCCCTCTCATTCAAGTACAAGAGAAGAACACTCGTATTCGCCAAGAAATTAAGTGTTGATTAGTGATATCTCCTCTTTTCTTCTAAGTATCAAATCTCTATTGTAATTATCTTTTGTATTTTTGTGATTTGGATATTGTGTAAATCCGATAGAGTAGATCTAGTGATCGTTCTATGATTGTGAAGTGGTAGATTGGTTCTAGCTAAGATTAGGACTCGACATTTAGCTTACTGTCAGAAAATAACGTAAGCGACGTGTAAACGGTTTTCTCTGCCTGAAGGGAGCTTGTTGACATAGTGAAATCTTGAGTAGGATACTCGGGGAGTGGACTAGGGCGAAGAAGAGCTTTGTAGCCGAACCACTATAAATCTTGGTGTCTTGGTTTAATTGTTCCTTATCTCATCTCTTTATATTGTTGTGATTGTTATTTACTATTAGTTTAGATATTTACTTGGTTGATTTATATTGTTGGTTGGTTAAACATACTACTCGAATCTAAGTATTTTAAAAGCAAAGATTTAAAACGAAAACAAACTTGTAAACTATTTAACCCCCCCTCCCCCCTTCTAGTTTTCACAATTGGTATCAGTGCCAGGTTACTTAAGATTTTTAAAATATACTGTATTTTAAAGCTTGGATCGATCTATGGATTCCGACAAATATCTAAAAAGGCAATCTATGCAAAGACTACCACTTTTTAAAAGTGATAGTTTTATTTATTGAAAAAATAGATTCGAGACATATGTTAAATCAAATGATCTAGATCATTGGCATGTTATTGCCAACGGTGATTTTTAACCTATTGAACAAAATCCAGAAACCAAATTAGATGAGATTATCCCTTTCGAAAAACAAAGTGATGATCTTAAAAAGAAACTTGCAAAAAATAATTAAGCTAAAATGGTTATTTATAATGCTTTGCCTAGAAAAGAATATGAAAGAATTTTCATGTGTAATACGGAAAAAGAAATTTGGAAAACATTGTTAATCACCCACCATGGTAATAGTCAAGTCAAACTTAAAATGATTGACCTTTTGGTTCAACAATATGAACAATTCGTCATTTCCGAAGACGAATCTATAGATAGTGCTTTTGCTATATTTAATACTATTATTACTAGTCTAAAAGCTCTTAATGAAGGTTATTCTAGCAAGAACTATGTTAGGAAATTTCTTAGTGCCCTACATCCTAAATGGAGAGCAAAGGTCACGGCAATTGAAGAGTCGAAAGACTTAATGTAGGTCCTAGGTTTAGGATATATCTAGCCTTTGTAAGACAATAAGTTTACGAGATGATCATCAAGAAAGATTTTGAAATAGTTAAAGCTAAAGGAGAAAAGAGATCTCTTGCTTTAAAGGCTAAAAAGGAATCTAGTGATGAAGAATGTTGAACTTCTGGAAGTGAAGACGAAGAATACGCCATGGCGGTTAGAGACTTCAAGAAGTTCTTCAAAAAAAGAGGTAGGTTTGTAAGACAACCTAGAAACGACAAAAAGACTTTCCGAAAATGCCGAGACGACAAGAACGGCAAAAGTGAAAGGAAGTACTTTATATATATACGGATACCCAAATCATCTTATTGGAGAATGTCTAAAACCACCAAAAGACAAGAACCAAAGAGCATTTATCAGAGGCTCTTGGAGTAATAGCGGTGAGGAAGATGGTGAAAAAGCTAATGACGAAACATGCTTGTGGCTTAAGCATCTACTGAGATATGCCTTGGAGTCGACTTGGAACTCGACGAGTGGATAAAAGATAGCTGATGCTCTAAACATATGACGGGAAACCGAAAGCTCTTTTCAACCTACAAGGCATACAATGAACGTAACATCATTTTTTGTAGTAATCTCGCGTCAACATCATTGCAAAGGTAACGATTTCAAATGTGACTCTCTTAATAAAGATAATGTAAGTAATCATGTAGATAACTTAAGATTTAACTTGCTAAGTGTATGTCAAATATGTGATAATAAATGTAAAGTAACTTTCTTTGAACACGATAGTGAAATTACTAAGGACGATAAGGTTATAGGTAGATGTATTAGGAAGAAAAGCTTATTTGTGATGAAATTAGGAAATAAGTCAAAAGACACAGTTTTTGTCGTCCTTACAACGATTTGATTGAAAACTCTACATTGTGCATAGGAGATTTGTGCAACGCTAATATGTTCTCATTCAAAAATCGTTAGATTCAAGGAATTAGTTTAGAAACCTATCCCAAGCTTAAGTTTGATCAACATTTTTGTGATACTTGTAGATTGGGAAAACAATCTCATGATAGTCACAAAGCTAAGAATATAGTCTCAACGACCAGATGCTTAGTTATCCTTCACATAGATCTTTTTGGTCCATCTACCATACGGAGCTACGGAGGAAACCTCTACACCTTAGTCATAGTAGATGACTACTCTAGGTATACTTGAACAAGATTCCTTAAGAATAAAACTGAGGCTTTCGAGAAATTTGAAATCTTTAGTAAGAAATACAAAACCAATTAGGATGTTCTATAGTATTAATTAGGACGGACCACGGTAGGGAATTTGATAATGAAGTGCAATTTGGAGAGTTTTGTAATGCCAAACACAATGAGACAAAACTTCTCACTCTACCACGCTCCACAATCAAATGGCGTGGTTGAGAAGAAAAATAGGACACTACAAGAAATGAGTAGAACCATATTGAACAAACAATCGTTCTCACAAAAGTTTTGGTCTAACGCCATAGATACTTCAACACACAT
Source organism: Tanacetum coccineum (assembly GCA_026074375.1). NCBI lineage: Eukaryota > Viridiplantae > Streptophyta > Magnoliopsida > Asterales > Asteraceae > Tanacetum > Tanacetum coccineum. The sequence continues at coordinate 40,357 of BQNB010047265.1, read as the reverse complement.
CCTCAACCGAATCCTAATTAGAGTCATCTTAGGTAAAACACCTTATGAAATCTTGAGAGGTAGGAAACCTACTCTTGATTATTTTATAGTGTTTGGAAGTAAGTGCTTCTTTTTTTGGTAAAGGTTTTCCCCGGCAAATATATTAACCAAAATAAACAGTTAAGTACAAATGAAATGTGGCAGAAAGTACCACATTAACCTCAAGCTACACACAGCTTGTTAAACAAGTATGTAATGACATGCCATAATAACACAAAATTGAGCCTAGTAAAGATAACATAAACTAAACTAGCACAAAAACAAGTATAAACAAATAATCAAGCGAGCATTTACCCGCAACCCAGCAGAAAACACGAATAGGAGCAACAAAAGATCCAAGTAGGCTTGACCATCCTTAAAAAACCTTTCCAAAGAAAACCCAAAGGGAAAAACCTTGGACAAGGCAAAAAGAGTACAACCCTCACCTGGTACTCCCATCATGAACAATACAATAGCTTGGAATCTTCCATTGGTCAAGCAGCAAATAGACATGTAGACATCTTCTTAGAACTTGAAAGTAAACCAACTTCAATCTCACCGTAAGAGAAAAATAACATCAGCATTCTGACCCGAGGTCGAAGTCTTCCTCTTGAAACAATCTACCCATTCCTTTCAGCCAAAAGTAAGAAGGAAGTAGCGAGCAACATAACCGATCCTAGAGATAATGAATGACAATTGTTTTAACCCTTAGATCAAGGAACAATACTCAGTAGCCAACAACATCGCTAAGATGAGGAGGAATAGCGTCCAGCCGCAAAGACACAACCTAAGACCCACCTTCTAAGAAAAAGAACACTCAAAGAACAATATCATCAGAGTCAGGAACCAAATCACGAGAACACAAGGGGAGAAAAAGCAGGTTTAAAGTCGATACTCGGTACCGACATCCCAAAGCCGCACCAGTCTTGTGTCTTCAACTTCTGCTGAATAACCAACCACATATGAATGGCATGACGGGGAATACAATGAGAGAATCAGACAACATTATACCAATAAACCATATCCGCCCTAGATCAAATCGTATCCCAAACACAAGCCACCGAAAAAGGTCCGCAAACCTCCATCCTATCCCATAGCCATAGATAACATCATCCATAATCACAAGTAACACACGAGACATAGTAATTGAGCCAAAAAAGGGAAATCGTGAAAAGGCAATCAAGTGGCCATCTCGTCCAAAGCCATCAGAAAATAGGGTAGCTAACCGGTTTTCAAGAGAAAAACCCTAATCAATAAATCAACAATATCCCGGTTAGAAAGCAAATCTTTAAGCGGGCATACATCTGTCCATCTATCAAACCAAAGAGATGTAGATTTACCATTGTTAATCTTATGCCAAATAAAAGGTCTGATTGCTGATCTAATTTGGAGAAGCTTACGCCATCCCCAACTGGCATCACCTCTACAAGGCACATCAATAAACTACACCTTTATAGTCTTATACGTATGAACCCATTTTAACCCAGAGAGACTCCCTATGAGTGAAAATACTCCAAATCTGATAGCCATAAAGCAATATTAAATCCTCTATCTCTACGGAATACCAAGGCCAACCCTCATGCTTATGCAATGCACACAGAAACCCAAGCAACTTTAGCTTTCCCTCTTTCTTCATCTCTATATTGCACCAAGAAAACCACGCATAAGCTGTTCTAAACATGCACAATACGAGAAGTGAGGATAAAAACAGGAAGAACCCATAAAATGCATGGAAAAACAAAACAGACCGAATTAATTGGAGGCGACCAGCAAGCAATAAGAACTTATTTCTCCAGTCATTGACGCTACTTTCAAGCTTTTCAACAAGAATTTTACAATCTCGGAATAAAAGTCTGGAAGAAATAAGAGGAACACCCAAATACCTAACCGGCAAAACAACCTCAACAAATTCAAATAGAGTTTTAAGATAGAAGCTTTTAACTAGCATTAGGGTGACATAACAAAAGTACGCAGTGCACTTGGGATATGCTAGGAACAAGACCCGAAACCTGCTTAAATTCCTCCAAAGCATCCATAATGACAGGAACATAAATCCGAAGCTTATGCGATTACCACGGCATATAAGAACAAGGACATCAGCAAAACATAGAATAGACGAATTCTTTCTTGTTACACAAAGAAATGAATGATATTGGAATTCATCTGAATTTCGGACATTACGCTGCAACAATAAGGTAAGAATTTCCATAACAAGAGTAAAAAGATATGGAGATAACGGATCACCCTGTCACAAACCACGCTTACCCTTAAACCAGCCATGCACATTACCATTAACGCTAATAGAGTAAGAGGCTCCAGAAACACAAACCATAATCCATTGGACCATCTTTGGATGAAAACCAAAACCCACAAGATAGCATAAATAAATTTCCAATAACAGTGTCGTAACTTTCTGAATATCAACTTAAATCACACCTAGAAGGAACCACTCCTCCTATGGATAGTTTTGCTCATAACACCCTTAAAGCAAGAAAATTATCAGAAATCCTACGACCAGGCACAAAAGCAGATTGGTTAATGCTAACAATATCACCCAACCCTTCTTTAACACGATTAGCAATAATCTTACTAATACACTTATATATCATCTTAAACACCAAAGACTGCCTTACAAAGTTTGACCCAAAATCATACGAATGTGTCTTTTTAGGTTACTCTCAAAATAGTAAAGCCTACATCATTCTTAACAAACACACAATGAAAATCAAAGAATCACACAATGTGACATTCGATGAAACTCCTCTACCCTCTAAGACATCACACGCTTGTGCAGACTGACTTATAATGAAAGAAAGAAGCAATTACAAGTTACACGAGAAAAGAAAAACTAAAAATGACATGTATGATGAAACTTTCACAGTAAATTGACGAACAGTAGTCAATTCTCTAAGCGAGAATCTATTGACGCGCCATCCATTATAAAATGACTCATGAGGAGAAAAACCTATAACCAAAGAAAAACCTTAGATCTTAAGCCCAACAACCAAAGTAACCCTCTTATTGTTATTATATCTACTATAGACACCTAAGCGTTGAATGAAGCCTTACAAAAGATGAAAAGTTGGACATTAATTGTTATTCCACAGAATAATAAATCTAATCTTCATTGCAAATGATGTTTGCGGGAGTTAGTACCTAAACGACAACCTAAGAATAAGAAATCATAGGAACCAGAAGTGGATAGCGTCGTATAAGAGAGTATGGGCCACTTAGTGATACTCAGTGGGGTAGTGTAGAAAATGGAATGATTGTTGAATGAGTTCCCATCGATGAACAACTGAGGCCTCTATTTAGTAGATTTCGATGATTAGTTAAATATCATTATAACAAGCGCTGAAACTAAACAATAAACGAAGCTAGGTTAATTACATATGCAAATCAACGGCTTACACCGCAGTTATAGGGGATGTAACCAAAGTCTGTCACAACCACGCAAGCGTACAACTCTTCTGACGCGACCTGAACCAAGCTAGAAAGCGTTCAAAAAGAAGTTACGACGATTTAAGTACGGAGTACGGTAACATTCAAATTCAGTCCTTATGTGTAATTAGACCAACGATACGGCCGTAACATGCTGACTTAACTGTTCTGCCCTCTGGATAGGGACATGCCCTTCTAATCTAAACACCACAACGACCGGAAACACCGGTCACCACACACCACTCCCACACCAAAATACCAGTAAATATTATTGATGATAACTCCCATTAACCTATGGAAGCTCAAATAATGTTCGTTCAGTCAGCCTATATGTCAAATCCTAAAAATAAGGAAACAAAAAGTCCAGAAATCCACCAGAAACCACTGGATGTAGAACCAACTGGTCTACCCACTAATCTAGCCTACTGGTGGAACCGTCCTTATCAGCTTCTAGTAATAATCAGTGTTTAACTTCCCATAACATTACCCTTTATTATATTTTTATGGACCTTTTCTCTTTTGTATTATTGCGTTTTTTAATCAATCCTGAGGATTTAAGGTTTGATTAAATTCGTTTCATTTGAGGGCTATCTATTTTTTCTTATTTTTATGTTCATTGTATATAAAAACCATATTGAAGAGATAGAAAAAAGTTTAATTAATATGAATAAGAAACCATTCAGAACACAGGACAGAAAATCCAAAAAAGATAAGCAAAATAAGACATAAAAGGATGCACAAAATACACACAACACACACCCGACACCAAACAAATAAAGAAAAAATAAAAACAACAAAATAACTCCCCAAAAACACCTTCACAACACCTTCAAAACTAACACAAACATAAACAACAACAAAAGCCCCCGCATAAATCTCCCAAAAAAAAAAAAAGAAAAAAAAAAAATAACCAGAATAACCACTACAATTAGCAAAATAAAACAACCCTCCACCCCACCTTACAAAAAAACAAAAAAACAAAACCCCAATCATATCCACCAAACTACTTACCATTAAACTACAGAACATACCCACAGAAGAACCAAAAAAAAGACCAAACCGATAACACACTAAACAACACCACCAATAGCTACAACACACAACAAATAGAAAAAAACCACCAATCTAACACCACCAAACGACACCCAAGAAAATAACAAAAATATACACAATCTAACCAACCTATACAAACCAAAATACACATCCCACGCAAAATACAACCTATACACAACAATTACCCTCAAATCCAAAACCCCACTACCTACCTCTATCATTGCCCATCTCCATCTCCCCCCACAACTCATCTCCCCCCACCACCCCCACCCAACCTCCACTCCTAAGCGCACCACACTCTCTACTCTCTTCCCGCCTCCACCCACCCCAGCAAGTTCCTACGACACCCAAGGCGCCCCCCCCCGCCCCAAAAAACCCCCCAACCCCCCTACCGCCACACCCCCCCCAGCCCCACCCCCCACCCGCTCACCATATCCCGCAAAAGACATTCACCCTTGAGACAAACGACCCTAATCCACCCAGAATTCTCTCACCAAACCTAAAAAATCAACCACCTTCATCCCCCATCAATAGATAAATTGCCGCATATACTCGATACCCCCACAGCCCCAAATCCCCCACTCCAAATCTCTCCCCACCTGACACACACCACACAGTCCCCCAAAAATTCATAAACATCTGCCACAACAACCCAACGTCCCAGCACCACTCCCCCACATCTCACTAGTACGCTCCCATCATCCATTCTGCCAAACCCTCACCTTGCATATCCCAAATCACGTAAAGGATCACCCGACCTTAAGCAACCTGAATAGGCTCATCCACCTACCCCCCTCTAACCAACACCCCAAACGCAACCATCCACACCATAACACACATCCTCCAAAACCTACTGATCATCCCGAACCTATCCACCACACCTACAACACCCAGCGCCCTACAACAGCAATCCACCCCACACGCCTAACTCTCATACTTACCTCTGCACCCACAAATCCACCTACACTCTTCACCCCCAAACTAACCCAACCACAACAAACGTCTCCACACAAACCACGACACGCCCCCACTACCACCCCTTAATATTCCTTTCTGAAAAACTTTATCGTCTATCACCCCATGCTCATCCCCCCCCTACCACTCCAATACAAACACTACTCACTACGCTAATACACTACAACAACTTTCAGTGCCCTCCAACGCCAACACGCCAGCCAATATCCAGAAGTAGTCAACGTCATACTAGTTTCAACCGAATACCCCGTGAAACACAAAACAAACACCAAACATCACAAAAAAACGCTCCCAACACAAGTGTAACAAAATCAACAACCAAGACAGCGTGACCAGATTATATGAAGAGCCAGCCCCTTCAACAACGCACCAGCAATCACCATTAACCACCTTTGAAAAAATGCCAACCATAATCATGTCTATCAACCACCCTTTAACATCAACTCACCCAGGTTTTCAACCAGACCTCGCACATACAATCGCAAACACTCATAACTGCTTCCTCCCCCCCCCCCCACCCTGGTATTTCCCCCCACCCCCAGTGACCACTCCAGCACCCACCTACAACACACCCCAGCCCCCCTTTAGCTACTACACCCACACCACTACCTCTCTCTACCACCTTACTGCTACCTTACCCACCCCACCCTACACCCCACCTATGCGGCAACCTCCCTGCATCTCCCCACCACTGCACCACAACACAACACCTTTAAGCTTCACCACCATCTCACCTGCCCAGGAACAACTGATACGAACATCTCCGACCCATCGGGGAACGACTCCGACTTGACTCTTAACAACCCATACTATGATGCAAACACTAAACTAAATCAACCCGCCAAACATACCCAAAACAAAAACGTTCATTCTATCCAAGAAGGAAGCAATCACACCACAACAACACAAGAATCACTATAAAAAGCACAACAAATCCTCAGACCTACTTTCCGCTAACACGCAATCCCCTATCTACAACAACCAACTCGACCCACAACCCCCACAATAACAACCAACCAACCATCCAACATACACCCACCACCATTAGAAATAGACCACCCCTGCCAATACAACACTGGTCCTAACCCCCACCCTCGAACTCAACCACACCACATAGACCACAGACCCACAAACCACCCAACTTAAATTCAACAGACACCCAAATACTCTACCACACCTGAATATCCCACCCAAAACACCCCCAAAGAATACTAAGCACTCAAGAAAAAAAAAACCCGCCCCCACCAGGTCATCTCAATGCTTTAACCTAACCAGACACACCCGCACACACGTCACAAGTCCCCCCCCAAACGACACTACCACAACCCCGCCCCGATTATCATCCCACAATTTGACCCCCCAGCTCACTCCCCTACACTCCCTGGCAACCTCCCACCGCGCTCCGTTCCACAGATCCCGCCCCTTTCGCCTCCCCTGATCCCCCCCCTATTCCCTCTCCCCCCTTGGGACCGTAGACCCATCACCAAAACCCATAACCAACCACCTACCTGAGCCAACAGCACTATCGACCTCAAAAAGACCTGAAACGCCAGTTACTAGAGGGACTCCATCCAATGACAACAACTCCACATGAAAAAACTCTACACCAATAAAGGATTGATGTGCGAAAGGTGAGTAACATGGTGATGAAAAGCCGAAACTCTGACAACCAAACAGCACAATTGATGAAACCAAATCATATAGATGTGAATTAACTCAACCAACACACACTAAGTAACACATCACATAGCCAATGAACATAACTAATACTTGTCACAGCTAACTCTTCAGATACACTTGGTAGTCCAATATAAGAGTGATACACCCCAAAAATACCCATCCCCACATCAACTAACTACCTCATGTAGCTATCTAGATCGCTAACACGACCGAGTACCCAACTGCCTAACATAACACCCACTACCACCCCAACACACCCATCATGACGGACAAGCCATTCCCCGCCCTCCACATACTCCCACGTTCCCCTCCACTCACTCCTTCACCTACGACCATAACTACCACGACACTCCAACATCACCACCCGGCACAACACACATAATTTATATCCAATCAAGAAACCCAAGCACAAACCACAATCCGTGCAATCAATCCCTAATCACACCCCCTCTCTACACAGGGTAACTAGCACACTCAACAGTCCTACCATCACTACCAAGATCCCAATCTGCATCAAAACTAATTCCACAAGTGTGAACCTATTAGACAACCCAACACAGAGCCCCCAAAAATTCGCATCTACACCATTTTATGGTCGTGGATCAACACCGTTATAACAAACATGATTCACCAAACTCATACAAAAACACACACAGACACTAACAGTAGAAATCAACTCTTGTAGTAGAATTTAAACCCAAAAGCACTTTAATCATAAGTCTAACGATATAAAAAATTAAGTACCAAATATAAAATAAACATGTAGCCGCCCTATTGAAGTAACTGATTTCATATTATCACCATACAAAGATATTTACGCAAAAACAATAATCAACCACGCAAAAGTATGATGAAAAAATACTCCAATCATAATTAACCAACAAAAGTAGATTCTGAACAATCCAATAGATCATGCAAAAAATATCTTTTTATAACTAAATCTAATATAAGATAAAGAATTAAAAAGAAAAGGGATCAACAACAAGAGGAATCACTATAGAGCTTGATACGAAACTTTGAATAAGAAGAAGAACTCTAACCACTAACTGTCTCCTACACAAATGAGATCTAGGTTTTATTCAAAGGAAAAGAACAATAGGAGTCATAATCTAAACCTAACACAAACAATGTCCTGCACTAAAACATCCAGTACTCATCAAAACCAACTGGGGAGTAATTGATCTATGGAGCATGGGTAAAGGAACAAAACCTTACTGTTCATTGAACATAAAAAATGCTCCTTTGAGACGAGGTAGTAGTAAATTGGTGAATTCATCACGATCACCCACCATTGCGAATCAGCTAGTTCTCAGTGCTGATGACGTACCTAATCCTCCTAAAACTTAACTACTCTGCTGAACAAAAGCTAGCAAATGAAAAATGAACAAAAAAAAACAAAAAGCACCTATGCCAATTCTTTGTTCGCAAAATATTGCTACTCCCGCGAACGATCGTCTATTCTAACACAGAAACTTTCTCCCCTGATTTCGACATGCTAGAACATGAATCGATCTCTCAACTTAGTATCCTCACGGTGAAAGCTAGTCATCCCCCGATTGCCCGGGAAGGCTTCGTGTTCCCAAATAACATCACTGCTTGAAATCACACATACGCACCTCACATAATTTAATTCCCAACTACATCTATGAATTGACAGTTCAGATAATGGCTTAACTTGGGTCTATCCCCGCACACTAATAGGCAAACATGTTAAATGCAATAGCAAATACACCACTCCGTCCAATAACTGTACAACAAACGCATGTTTCCCAACCACATAATTAGAGAGAGTCAAAATCCTAGTAGCGCAAACTGGAGAAAACGATGCTCAGGCGGATGCTAAAAATACTCACCTCTCGATGCACGTCTGATCTGCACTCCCACTTCTAATATCCAAGTGTAGGGAATGCTCTACGATATATTCCACTCGCGACCACTCTATTAAAATCACTTAGGCTCACGATACAAAGTACGAGTACATATATTACTCATATAAACACACTCCAGAAATCCATACATCCTTATAGTAGTTACAACAGATCGTCGCATTCCCGTCTCGAGAAAGGCTGAACATGAATTCTAAATAGAGGTCATGAATACATGAAACAGAAACGAGGCGAGCTTCGGACACTATCTTAAATCCGTACACATCCAACCAACTCTATAAGAGTACGATACGAACCATCCAAGCGAGAAGGCCTCCATTTCTCTGAAAACAGACTACACCTAGTACTTATACGAACTTTAGATTACAACACACGGTACTTAAAATTCCTATATAGCCCATAATCAGGCTCTCGGCGCTATAACGAGCAGTTTTAGTAACTCACTTCTATATTCTTCACAAAGTGAAACACAGTTATTACTACAACAGTATCTAACACATTTCTCGATAACAGCACAGATGAGACTAATTTGGATTCATATAGAGATTTAAGCACGCGTCTCTTTTGCTCCTGCGTTTTCTTAACGTCCACCACGTCTTTCGTAGTAAGACGAGTTGAGCGATTCACAACTATTATATTTACAAGTGTATTTTCCGCGATTTCTATTCTGGCCATCTAAGATTGACCATTAGTGGTTTCCTCAATCTTACAAACACTATTCACTGACACAGCTATAACTTACGATTTATACTTTTTAAATATCACACGAAAAACCCCTTCAGTCTAGCAGCGAGCTGCAGTAGGAGCAGTAATCTCTTTCAGAGAACAATTAACCGTATTCACATTACAGCGATTCTAAAGTATATCCGAGAAGCACGAGGATTCTTCCTCAAGTAAACTTTCAAAAAGTAGTCACTATCCCCTATTAAGGTATTGTTTATAAAGTAATCAGTCTTTCATAGCGTGGTGAAATAGTACTATCTAACTATACAACTCATATGCTTTTTCACTAAAATAAACAGTATTACCTCATCTTTAAACTTGAGTTCTCAACGTTTAGGCCCTGTATCATGTCACTACTCGTTACATCTAATGCTCGAGGTTTATTCGAGACCTCTTCTTCTATGACGCACTGACCGCCTTTTCAACAAAGTGCACATGTAGTATAATTGATATAACAAATTCCCATTAAACATACGTATGTAAATTTTTCTAACACTTTTACAACACCCTCAACAGATACGATTTATTTCTAAAATGCTAGTATTTAAAACGTTTTCTAAGATTTTTTCATCTAGTACTCTTAATCTTAGCTTTTACTCCAGTAGTTACTTAAAAACACTTAATAACCATATTTTACATATTTGGACTTATAATAAAGTCAATATCATCCCTAGTCCTTGTAAATCATTGCAACAAGTTCAACCCTTTTACTTTCATTATTTTCATATGTGAAGATTAAGAAAACTTATAAAACCCTAATTTAACCTAAACATGTTTATACTTAATCCATAGGTTAACATACTTTTATTTTTACTTTTCCATGATATATAGGACCATATGACATAAAAACTACAAATACAGTAGAATATAAAAGATTATATAAACTCAAATACAATCAGCAACTTCATCTTTCACATACATTATTAGAATTGACAATTTTCGCAGGGGACTTTTTAAGCATACCTATCTTCCTCAATCCACCAACATAAAATCAATAGACATCAAAACGTTAATACAAAGAGGAATCTCAGGAAACCTTACTTAATGATGTCTAAGAGATGAGATATAATCCTAAAAGCCCTGTGTTTATAGGATCTTCACAACCAAGCTTTCCAAAGCGCACTAAGAATGAATCTCTAGTACTTTAGGTTTATCAAATCAACAACCCAGAACCAATCTTTAGAACATTTATTCTCGATCATTATGTATCTATGAGCGCAAAAATAGAGAGTTGATCCATGGCCTTGAATATGACTTTAGACGCATATCAGTACTTGAGATGTATAAAAAGTATTTAGTGGGCGCTGCAAAGAATCAGAGATTTTCGTATGGTTTGCGCCGTAAGTGAAGAGCGAGAGCTAACATAGAAGCCGTAGCCAGTTATTGGGCGGTGTAAAGACGAGGTAAGACTCAAATGAAATTTTGTATTAAGAAGATAAAAGGAGTAGATGTAATAATTTTACACTCAATCACTGCAATTCCGAATCTAATGAGTACAACAAAAGATAAGGAGCTCCTTAAGCGCATTACCATGTTTACTTTTACTAACTATCTTCTGCTACATGGTTAAAACTAATTCCAGTAGACTAAAGAGTTAAATGAGTCTGTATGTGTTTCTATTTATAGTCAAAATATCTAACTAACCTAACCATGGTTACTTTCTAACCCTTGCACAAGGTTAAATAGCCAAGTGGTTCATGGTGTAAGAGTTGGTTCCCTAGATCTTTCTTAATATCTAGATATTATGGACAAGTTGCTAATTCTTGGTCCTATCATCAAAATTTCGGCACATATACATATATGTGATGTTATTTTGATTATTTTGGGTATTGGGTATAATCGTGGGTATTCGTTTAAGCGTAGTTAGGTTTTGGTGCTTTCGGGTATGCCGAAACGCGTTTTATCGTGAAACGTAAGCATTTTACGTAGCCAATAAAAATAAGATGAACAAAGTTATTAATTATCCTTATAATAATCATATAACACTTGCTTGATGTAAACATTTAATCGTTTAATGCCCGTTTACATTGAATGATCATTTTTAGTTTACGCGATTTAACTTAACGTTTACGGTTTAAGAGTAAACGCGTAAAACCCTAAAAATAAATTGTGAATTACATAATGTCATACAATGACCTAAAACACGAGGTGTTATAGTCTCCCCTGGTTAGCTAAGCCTTGTCCTCAAGGCTTAAGACGCATCACTTGACGACGGCCCGGTCTTTGAGAACAGATGTGGGTATTTCTTCCGGAATTGATCTTCGCGTTCCCATGTAAACTCTGGACCTCTCTTGGAGTTCCATCGAACCTTGACTAATGGGATACGGCTTCGCTTCAACCGTTTAACTTCACGATCTGTGATCTCTATAGGTTCCTCGACAAACTGAAGCTTGTCATCAAAATGAAGTCCATCCAACGGAACGGCTAAGGGTTCGTCGGCATGACACTTCTTTAAGTTGGACACGTGAAATGTATTATGAACTCTGCTCAGCTCCTCAGGAAGCTCGAGCTTGTATGCAACGTCTCCAACCCTTTTTATTACCTTGAAAGGTCCAACAAACCTGGGATTTAATTTCCCTCGTTTGCCAAAACGTACAACCCCTTTCCAAGGCGAAACCTTGAGCATCACTTTATCTCCAACCTCAAACTCCATCGGCTTACGCTTCAAATCAGCGTAGCTCTTTTGCCTATCACGAGCGGCTTGCATCCTTTGCTTAACTTGAATGATTTTCTCAGTCGTCTCTTGTACTATCTCTGGACCGGTGAGTTGAACTTCTCCAACCTCAGCCCAACAAACAGGCGAACGACATTTTCTACCGTAAAGTGCCTCAAAGGGTGCAGCCTTAATGCTAGCATGATAACTGTTATTGTATGAAAACTCGACCAATGGCAAATGTTTAACCCAACCATTTCCAAAGTCGATCACACAAGCTCTAAGCATATCTTCGAGAGTTTGAATGGTTCTCTCGCTTTGTCCGTCAGTTTGCGGATGATATGCCGTACTCATATCTAAACTTGTACCCAAAGCTTTCTGAAGTGACCTCCAGAAATTTGATGCGAACCTAGGGTCACGATCACAAATAATCGAGACCGGTATTCCATGCCTTGTTACTACTTCCTTTAGGTACATTCTCGCTAGTTTCTCCAGAGGGTCAGTTTCTTTCATGGGTATAAAGATTGCTGACTTTGTAAGACGGTCAACGATTACCCAAATGGTGTCATACCCTTGTGATGACTTAGGAAGCTTTGTGACAAAATCCATCGTGATATTGTCCCACTTCCATTGAGGTATCTCGGGTTGTACCAACAAACCCGATTGTCTCTGATGTTCAGCCTTGACCTTAGCACAGGTCAAGCACTTGCTAACATAGGTGGCGATATCAGCTTTCATATTGGGCCACCAATATAGCTTCTTTACGTCTTGATACATTTTCTCGGAACCTGGATGGATAGAATACTTCGATTTGTGGGACTCGTGCATGATCACAGTCCGCAAATCGCCATAACAAGGTAACCAACTCCTGCCATTGAGGCATAGGGTTCCATCCGTACGAGGTTCCAACTTTTCCGTTCTAATTGCCTCTGGATATTTAGCATTTTCAATCAGCATACCTCCAACATCCTCATTCTTGATGTTCTCTGGTTTGCGTGCTTCAGTCTGAGCATTTAAGATTTGTTTAGGAAGATCCAAGCCAATAGTCATGACTAAAGCTCGAACTCTTAACGGTGGTTCCCGTTCTTTCCTGCTCAAAGCATCAGCAACGACATTTGCCTTCCCTGGGTGATAACGAATATCGCAATCATAATCACTCAGCAACTCTAACCATCGGCGTTGTCTCATGTTTAATTCCTTCTGATTAAGAATATGCTGTAAACTCTTATGATCAGTGAACACCGTACACTTGGTACCATACAGATAGAGCTCCAATCTTGCAGAGCGAACACTACTGCTCCAAGATCCAGATCATGAGTAGTATAGTTCTTCTCATGGATTTTTAACTGGCGTGATGCATAAGAAATAACCTTTCCCTTGGGCATCAACACAGCGCCCAAACCCTTCTTTGAAGCATCGCAGTATACGATAAAATCTTCGCTTCCTTCAGGTAAAGCCAAATTGGTGCACTACACAACTTCTGCTTAATAATTGGAACGCTGCTTCTTGTTGTCACCCCACTCAAACTTGACTTCTTTTGAGTCAGCATTGTCATTGGTTTGTGGCGAAACTTTGAAAACCCTTCATGTATCGACGATAATACCGCACAAGACCTAAAAACTCGACGAATCTCCGTTGGTGTCTTAGGAGATGCCCAATCTTTAACGGATTTGATCTGGCTGGATCACACGAATGCCTTTATGATCAATCACTGACCGAGGAACTATACTACTTTGGGAATCCAAAATCACACTTGGTAAATTGTGCATCACTCCACTTTATTTCACTTCAACAACTTCTAATATTATCTTCAGATGCTCTTCGTGCTCTTAGCTAGCTCTTGTGAAAATTTCAAAATAACATCTATAAAGACAATTACGAATTTGTCCAGATAAGGTTTACACACTCGGTTCATGAGGTCCATAAATACAGCAGGTGCGTTGGTCAAACCAAACGGCATGACTTGGAATTCATAATGTCCATAATCGAGTTTGAAGCAGTCTCGAGAAGTCTTCTTCTCGAACCCTCAAATTGGAGATGAACCTTACCTTAGGTTGATCTCGAGTGTAAGCACTCGTAGCCCTTGAAGTTGGTCAAATAAGTCATCAATTCTTGGTAGCGGATAACGGTTCTTCACCGTTAGTTTGTTTAGTTCCCGATAATCTATGCACATCCGTAACGATCCATCTTTCTTCTTGACGAATAGAACTGGAGCTCCCCATGTTGACGAACTAAGGGTCTATAAAGACTTTGTCGGAAAGCTCATTGTAGTTGATCCGGCAATTCCTTCATTACTGATGGGCTAATCGATAAGGGTGCCCGTGCTACATGTGCAGCACCAGGTACTAGATAGTGTGAAATTCCGACTTGTTCTGGAATGTGGAATGTCCCTGGAAGCCTTCGGGAAATTACTTCGGGAAAATTTTGACGATCGGTACATTCTTGCAGTTGCTTCTTCTTCGACTTGTCCTCCCTTCTCTTGACTGGAAATATTGCAAAAAGACGTGACATCCTTGTAGCAGATACTTCTGGGCCTTGGTGCACGAGATGATGTTTAATCGAGTCCCGCGTTTATTTCTACTTCCGTCTCCATGAAAAATTAAGATTTCGCTCCCAAAGGGAATACGAACGATCTTCTTAGCACAGTCAATAACGGCTTGGTATTTCGTCAACCAGTCCATGCCAATTATGACGTCATAAGTACCCATTTCTACAGGCATTAGGTCGACGTGAAACGGATGGTTCAGAAAATTTAACGTGCAACCCAGTAATACCGTATTTACCCAAATTATTCTACCATCAGCTAATTCAACGTTATAACCATGATCTAATGTAGTGGGGGCTATATTAATCAAAGTACTAAATTGAGTAGACACGAAACTTCTATCTGCACCAGTATCAAATAAAATGGAAGCACAACGGTTGTTTAGGAGAAACGTACCCGTCACAACGTTGTTGTCTGGGTTTTGCCCTGCAACTCCCACTGCATAAGCCCTGGCTACACCGTTACCATTTCCCTGATTCTTGTTCTTCCACTGGGGGCAGTTGTTCCTGAAGTGGCCTGGAGCCCCGCACTCAAAGCAAACGATGGCATTGGTATTTGCCCCTTGGGCTCTTGGGTTGTTGTTGTTACGGTTGTTGTTGTTATTGTTGTTGCGGTTGTTGTTGTTATTTGCAGTTGCAGGCCGGCTCCTACAGTCCTTGGCCAGGTGGCCAAGCTTCTTGCAGTTAGTGCATTTTGGTGTACAAGGACCGTAATGGTTGAAGTTACACTTGGGACATCGAGGTTTAGCCCCCTCATACGGTTTCCTGTCACCGTTCCCGGCAGCATAAGCCCTGCCTGTGTTCTGCCTTTTGTTTGGTTGTTGGGTTTGGTTATTTCGAGGAGTGTCTTCAAACTTCCTCTTGTTTTCTGCCTGTCTCTCAGCAAAAGTGTTATTTCTCCTATCCATCAATTCAGTTGCCATCTCAATAGCCTCCTGCATGGTCTTTGGCTTCGATGCCACAACACTTGAGTAAATCGGGTCGGGCATCCCACCGACATATCTTTCAATTTTGTCAGTTTCTTCAGGGAACATCCTGTCACACAGCAATGCTAGCTCCTAGAATCGTTGGTTGTAAGCTACCACATCGGTGCCTTTTACTTTTAGGTTCCACAACTCTGCTTCAATCTTCTTGATTTCATTCCTCGGACAATATTTAGTTGTCATCTTCTTCTTCAAGTCAGACTGTAACACCCCCAAATTGGGTCGCAGCGGAATAAGGGTCCGGGGCGTGTTACTTCAAGATCAATAGCACAAGATATAAGAGTACAAGTGGCTAACTTCACTTGATTCTCTCCACAGGTGCAACGTTACTTATGCGAAACACAGGTTTCAATCCTCTCAAAACCTTTGGGTCATGTCGGACAGCTCCTTTTCATTTTACCCTGAAGAAAGAAGGGTTGACATTTCATGAAATCCTGATAAAGTGCACTCTTCGGAACGGTTTTGGCTTTCTTTGTTTTTCGCGTTCTTTCCTTCTTGCACCAGTTCCAGAGGTATTGGGTATCATCGCCATTTCGGGTCGTCTCAGCACGTGCTGCCAAAACAAGCAGTTTCAGTACAAGTGAGTTAGTGACACCCTCGGTGATATGGCCATTGCAGTTGGGCACTGGTGACCGAAGTGGTGGTAGTAGGGTCTGTGACAGGTGGGGGAGTTGGTGGTTGACTGGATCTGGGGGAGTGTCGCGGGTGACTGGGCCTTGACCTCGTAGTTCTTGTGGGCCTCCTCTGGTGCCATTTTCTTAAATCACAAGGAAAACTTAACACCCGTTAGATTTCAAGAAATCTTTAACCCATAACCCGATGTATACATAATGAATAAAACCGAGATCACAACACATGGTGAAATACAAAAGACTATGAAATTAACAAATCGACATTCATTAATAATAAATTCGATTTCATATAAAACATAATTATCCTTTTCATATATACACTTGGGAAAATATACATGATTGGTTTTATATACAAACGATCACAACACTTAGGTTACAGACAAAAATAACATAAAGCCATACTTGCGAGTTTATACTCGTAATACTTAGTACGGCTGTACAAAGTAGCCGATAACATGAAACAAAAAAGATCTAAACAGAGTAGCTAGACAAAACAAAAGATCTATACAGTCTGCTAGCTGGGAATAACCCATAATACTTAACAGACTGTACAGTAGCTACAATCATAACCCAGTCTAAGAACTGCTATTGGCCTCCTCTGGTAGCTCTGGCTCTGCAGGATCCTTAGCAGGTCCCTGCTGTCTCGAAGCTAGCTCGATCATCTGCTCCTTGAGGGCTCTTCACTATCTTTAGGGGTCTCTACTGAACTGCCTCTGCTCCTGATAGTATGCTTTCAAGAAGATCTGTAATCACCGCTGCCTCCTACGGTTGCTACTGCAAACTCAGTAAATTTCGGAACTGCTCTGGGCCATGACCGTAGTCGAAGAGTTATGCCCTCTGATGTACTTGATCGCAAGCATCCATGAGTGCCCCAAGCGGCACCGTGCGATAATCTGGCCTCCTCCCCCCCCCCCCCCCACCCCCCCCCCCATTCTCTATCAGATAGGGCTTCGTATTGGGTAAGGGCCTATCACTGTTCCAACCTGTTAACGCGGGCTCTAAGTAGAGCCTCGGTCCATACCGTGCATCATCCAGCTGGGAATATATGATCTCATCCTCTTGTCAACAGTAGTTAGACAAACTCATTACTCTCTGATTGACCGCCTCTAGGTATGGTCGGTTGTTTATTCCGTTGTTGTGCATGCTCGGGGTGCATGCAATCTTTGGATGGCTCTACAAGGTATCCCGTGTATTCCCTAATTCAATATGCCTAATCTCTAGACCATCCGGCGTCTGGAGCGGCCTCCTTACATTATCAGTAAAATCCATAATGGTTTGCTCAGCTGTGGTAGGTCCAAATGCCGAGCACGCACCAGTGCCGAACCTCTCCCGACCTCGTATCCAGGACCAGAGTGTACGACGTTAGATGGGGCCCCTCTTACGGAAAGGGGGGTCGGGGTGGGGTGTAGTTTAAGTGTTTAACAGATCTCTAGGCATCTCTGAAAAGCTCTCATAGAACTGGAGATATGATAGGTGTGAATATCTCTAGTCTAATCCCTGCAGCTCGGGATATTAGAGATCCTCAACGCATATGTAGGGCCATTAGGTTCGTGGTGAATGTTATAAGGTAGTAGTTGTGTGAGGGTATTTGAGGCTAGTGGTGATTGAGTATGGAGTAGAGATGGTGAAGGGTGCTGGAGTGTTGGAGTTGGGGTGGCTGGGTGATGTATGGTTTGCTGGTAGGAGTAAAGTAGTATTTGTAGAGTTCGACAGGTAGGGTAGTAGGTTTACAAAGGCTCAAACATCACTTCTCTAGCAACTTTCATCATGGAGTGAGGGAAAACGAGTGCTGTGTGGGACATGGAGCCTCTATCCCCTTTAGGGTTGTTCTGTCGATCGTTTGTTTTGTGTCGGTATGGACCTTCCTATAGCCTATCGCGATAATTAAAGCAATGTGATGGGGTCTGGTCTTAGATGAATATCGCAACAATGTAGGTGTCAGCAGGAGTAAGTGTCCTCCTCCTCTTGTTCATCGGTCGATCATCATCACTATCATCTCATCTTGTCAGCGGAATAGTCGGCTGGATCCTCCTCAGGATCCTCCTCTGTAATCCTCCTCTGGTTCCTCCTCAGGTCGGACTCTTGGTTTTTACTCCTGGTGAATTATTGAGTAGGTGAGTCTTGCAACATCTGCATGGCATGTGCTCCCCTCAGTCGGGGATTACTAATCGTACTATGGTAAGATCTCGGGTAAACGCTCTTCGGAACAAAATGGTATGTAAAAGGTGGTAAAGGTGGTTCCTGCTCTGGCTCCTCGGGCAGGCACGTAATCCGGAGATGGGTGGTCCTCAGGGCCAGGTTGTAGACGGCGATGTTTCAGTGGGGAACCTTCAGGCATAATTGGTGGGTCCATCGACTCCTGGTGAACGGATGTTGAATGTCCTCCATGTACGGATGTTGTATGTAACCGTTGAAGTGTCAGATTCTGACATGATAGTATCTGAAAAAAATCAAAAGTGACTTATATAAGTATATTAATATAAGACTATTATTTATATACGTAATATATTATAAACACGTATATCAATTATGCATGTATATAGCCTAACCGACTAATGCAATAATTTGTATATGAATACCCGTATAAAACTTATTGTATGTATGATTGTTTGAAAACGGTTATAGTTCCACAGCAATACATTTTGACTGGTTCTCTTATATCCTTGGCTCTTGGTTCCCTATCTGTAACACCCCCAAAATGGGTCGCAGCGGAATAAGGATCGGGGCGTGTTACTTCAAGATCAACAGCACAAGATATATATAAGAACGACACAAAAGTCGTTTAAATTGATACATTGGATTTAAATAAAAGACACTATTATAAAAGCTTTAAGCTTTACTTGTTCTTCTTTATTATTGCAAAAGATAACATGTCATTCCCCAAACATGTGATGCACATAAAATCTGTAACAGTGCTATCCAAAACCATTAATACAATGGAAATCCCTTGGCATCTCTGTGTCCTAATGACCTCCTGAAAACATTTTCTTAAACGTCAACAACAAAATTTGTTGGGTGGTACTTACATAGGTTTATGTATTTAATTAAGCAGAGTGACCCGCAAAGAATTTTTCCACGTGATGTTTTACAAAGATCGCCAAAATTTCACAAACCAGATTACTCGTTATTGCACATAAGCTCCATGACACGATAATGCTCAACCTATATTTTGCTCATTTTAGAAGTTTTAGTTGCCGGACAGATGTGGTAAACGCAACATCCAAGTACGACCATGGTCAAACTTCATTCCAAGTGATAGTAATCTCCATAACGGGAGGGAGGTCAATTCCCAATAGATTATTTTAACATTCGAGTCTCACATAATGTAATAACAACTACATATATTCAATTGACAGTTCATGATAATGGTCCCAGGAGGGTTATCGTACTAGGCAAAACACATATTCCATATACTTTCAACACTTGCGTCTATTTATAAAAACAAAGCATGTTCTCACCCCAAATATGTAATCAGTAAAACTGTAAAGTGGGCTAAATGAACTCACCTTGAGTACAGATAGTCCAAAATCAACAGTATAAAACCAAACAAAAAAATGTCACGCAAGAGATAAATGCAACTAATTTAAATTAAGGCCGTTTATAAGTACGAGAGAGCGTACTTCTTTAATTTAATAACATTGATATAATCTTATAGTTGTTACATCGTACTACGTTGGGTCCTAAATCAAATTAAAGAGGTTTGACATGTCGTACGAGAGGAGTTAGGACATTTAAATCGTAAATTCAACAACTCGTCGCTAGCATCCGAAGAGGCTCATTATGAAATCCTCTTAGTAATATAGCACTTTGATAAACCCAATCTAATATTCTACTATTGCAAATCACGGACTAATCGTTTTGGTAAAATAATATTTATAAAGTGAAAAACAGTTTTATAAAATATATCTTCGTAAAAATGAACCTTATTTGGTCGTTTTAAGCCGTATCGGCTCGCATTTCTTAACGTCTACGTATTGTAGTAGGACGGATACGATAAAAATATTACATATTCAGTTTTTAGAGTATTAATGCGGAATGAATAGTTAAATTACTGTTCATTGATCAGCTAAATTAGTCGTTTTAGGCTTTTATATTAGCGTTATAATCTTGTAATCTGTTATAATAACTTATTCGTTTTAATCCCGATTTTTAGTTGATTCCTTCGAGTATGTTTTTGTTATTAAAAGAGGTATTATATTTTATAAAGTTGGGTCCGCTGATGAATAGTACTTTTACTGTTCATAGTTTATAAAATTACTTTTATAAACTTTAATTATCGAAAATGTCGTAGTTTATTCGTTATAGTTCCGTTTTAGCGATTCTTTCGAGTACGATCTCGTAATTAATAGTTATATTTCATATTTTAGATGTTTTGAAAAATGAAAGTTGCTTGTACTGGAATAGTAACGTTTATAAAAATACGTTTTATAAAAGTATTTTAGTCGGTTTAAACTCGTTTTTAACGTATCTTTTTCGTTATAGATTGGTTTTTCGAGTTTCTTATCATTTCGGAATCGTCACGAGATGTATTATTATTATATTATATCAATACCTACTGTCCAAAATTCGAATTTAGACAGCCCCTAAGTATTCATGTATGTTTCTTTATAAAAACCTTGTTTTTATGTATTATTAACTTAGTAGTTTACTAATAAATACTATTAAAAATCATTTGACACTTGTGTTTGGTACTTTAATAAAGGTCCAATTTCATCCTAGTTCCTTGTAAATTCCTTCTTGAAACAAGTTCATACCCTTTTACTTTCATTTACTTTTCATCCCTTTTGATTTACATTAGATAACTTTTAAATCCTAATTAGCACTTTTAAACATGTTTATACTTTAAACTATAAGTTAACATCTTTATATATCTATTTTCCATGTTCTATTTATAACATTAGGGACATTAGAATAAGTGTTTCAAAATCATAAACCTTAAATATTTAACTCATTTTAATATTTTAGAAAAAGTCCTTTGTGGTGATTATAGCATTATTTAACATATAAACAAATAAACTCATAAGAAATAAAGTATAAAGGATAATTTAACAAAAAACCTTAGAGATGACTGTAAGATGTAAGAGATGAGAAATAAGTTCATACCAGTGGTTAGATTCATCTTCCAAGGCTTTCAAGCTTATAACCCTAGATTAGGTTTCCAAAACCCTAATCTTGCAATAACTTCTTAAAACCCTTTCAAAGCTTAACCAACCCTTGAAACCTTCTTAGAATACCTTAAGTATGAGGTGTATACACTAATATGGTGAAAGAAAATCAAAGTATGGATTGTATATTAAAGGGGTTTTGTGCCGTGAGTTTTAGAGTGTAAAAGAGAGAAAGAAAATGAATTTTGTTAAGTGTAAGAGTATGTAAACTTTACTCATGCATGCATGCTTATTTATAGTAAAAATATCTCCCTAACTTAACCATGGTTACTTTCTAACCCTAGCTCATGGTTAATAAATCAAGTTGATAAAGGTGTAAGAGTTACTTGCTTAAATATCTAGATATTATACACAAGTTGCAAACTCTTGGTTCTATCCTTAAATTTTCGGCATATATGTATATATGTGATGTTATTTTAATTATTTTGAGTATTGGGTATAATCGTGGGTATTCGTTTAGGCGTAGATAGGTTTTAGAACTTCCGGTGTTTTTGCCCCCTTAAAACGCAATTTTATTACGAAACGTAAGCATTTTACGTAGCCAATAAAAATAAGATGAACAAAGTTATTAATTATCCTCATAATAATCATATAACACTTGCTTGATGTAAACATTTAATCGTTTAATGCCTGTTTACATTGTATGATCATTTTCAGTTTACGCGATTTAACTTAACGTTTACGGTTTAAAAGCAAACGCGTAAAACCCTAAAAATAAATTATGAATTACATAATGTCATACAATGACCTAAAATACGAGGGTGTTTAAAGTCTCCCCCCGTTAAATGAGCCTTGTCCTCAAGGCTTATCACACTGGTACCTTTTGACGACGGTTGCATTAAGTCTTGGTTGAAAGAGGTGTGGATATTTCTTCTTGAATTGATCTTCACGTTCCCATGTAAACTCAGGACCTCTCTTGGAGTTCCATCGAACCTTGACTAATGGGATACGGCTTCGCTTCAATCGTTTAACTTCACGATCTGTGATCTCTATAGGTTCCTCGACAAACTGAAGCTTGTCATCAAAATGAAGTCCATCCAACGGAACGGCTAAGGGTTCGTCGGCATGACACTTCTTTAAGTTGGACACGTGAAATGTATTATGAACTCTGCTCAGATCTCAGAAGCGCGTGTTTGTATGCAACGTCTTCCAACCCTTTTTATTAACCTTGGAAAGGTCCAACAAAACCTGGGATTAGATTTCCCTCGTTTGCCAAAAGTATAACCCCTTTAAAGGCGAAAACTTGAGCATCTCTTTATCTCCACCTCAAATCTCCATCGCGGTTTTCGCTTTTAATTCAGCGTAGCTTTCTGCTCTTATCACGAGCGGCTTGCAATCCTTTTGTTTAACTTCGACTTGAATGATTTTCTCAGTCGTCTTTGTACTAATCTCAGGAACGGTGAGTTGAACTTTCCGACTTCAGCCCAACAAAACAGGCGAACGGACAATTTCTACGTTAAGTGCTCAAAGGGTGCAGCCATAATGCTAAGCATGATAACTGTTATTGTATGAAAACTCGAACAATGGCAAATGTTTAACCCATCCTTTTCCTAAGTCGATCAACAAGCCTTTCTAAGCATTATCTTGAGAGTTGAAATGGTTCTCTCGCTTATGTCCATTAGTTTGGGATGAGATGCCGTATCATATCCTAAACTTGTACCCAAAGCTTTCTGAAAGTGACTCCAGAAATTTTGATGCGAACCTAGGGTCACGATCATAAAATAATCGAGAACCGGTTTCTCCATGCCCTTGTTACTACTTTCCTTCAGGTACAATCTTGCTAGTTTCTCCAGAGGGTCAGTTTCTTTTCATGGGTATAAAGATTGCGGTCTTTGTAAGACGGTCAACGACACCTTACCAAATGTGTCATCCCTTGTGATGACGTAGAAGCTTTGTGACCAAAATTCCATCGTGATATTATCCCACTTCCTTGTGGATTTCGGGTTGTACCAACAAACCCGATTGTCTCTGATGTTCAGCCTTGACCTTAGCACAGGTCAAGCACTTGCTAACATACGGTGGCGATATCAGCTTCATATCTGGGTCCAATTTGCTTCTTTACGTCTTGGTACATTTTCTCAGAACCTGGATGGATTGAATACTTCGATTTGTGGGACTCGTGCATGATCACAGTCCGTAAATCGCCATACAAGGTAAGCCAACTCCTTGCATTAAGGCATTTAGGTTCCATCTACGAGGTTCCAACCTTTTCCGTTCTAAGTGACCTCTGGAGATTATTTAAACATTTTCAATCGCATACTCCAACATCTCATTCTTGGATGTTTCTCTGGTTTCCCTGCTTCAGTATGCGGAATTCAAGATTTGCTTAGGACAGATCCAAGCCAATAGTCATGACTAAAGCTCGAACTTCTTAACGGTTGGTTCCCGTTTCTTTCCTTCGCAACGCGATCAGCACGACTTTTGCCTTCCAGGGTTGATAATGAATGTCGCAATCGTAATCACTAAGCAACTCTAAACCATCGGCGTTGTCTCATGTTCATTTCCTTCTGATTAAGGAATATGCTTGTAATACTCTTATGTATTCAGTGAACACCGTTCACTTGGTACCATACAGATAGTGCCCTCCAAATCTTCGAGCAAACTCTAAGCTCCAAGTTCCAGATCATGAGTCAGTATAGTTCTTCTAATGGATCTTTAATGGGTGATGCATAAGAAATAACCTTTTCCCTTTTGAATTTCTACACAACGCCCAAACCCTTCTTTGAAGCATCGCAGTATTCGATAAATTCTCCACTTCCTTCGGGTAAGGACTAAGAATTGGTGCACCTATACAACTTCTGCCTTCAATAACGGAACGCTGCTTCTTGTATGTCACCCCCACCTCAAACTTGACTTCTTTGAGTGAGCTTGGTCATTGTTTTTTTTAGCTGGATCTTGAAAAACCCTTCAATGAATCGTGTTATACCCAAGCAAGTCCTAAAAACTGATGAATCTCCCGTTGGTTGTCTTAGGAGATGCCCAATCTTTAACAGTTTTCGATCACTGGCTGGATCACATGATATGCTTTATATCAATCACATGAACGAGGAATGTACTTTGGGATTCCAATATTCACACATGGAAAATTTCGCATACAACTTCTCTTTCTTCAAACAACTCAATATTATCTTTAGATGCTCTTCGTGCTCTTGCTTCTCTTGGAATAGATCAAATATCGTCCTAATAAGACAATTACGAATTTGTCAAGATAAGGTTTGCACACTCGGTTCATGAGGTCATAAAACACAGCAGGTGGTTTGTCAAACCAAACGAAATGACTTGGGATTTATAATGTCCATATCGAGTTCTGAAGGCTGTCTTCGGGATGCTTCTTCCGAACCTCAATTGGTGATTAACCTGTCCTTAGTCGATCTTTGAGTAGAACTCGACTCCTTGAAGTTGGTCAAATAATCATCATTTCTTGTAGCGGATAACGTTCTTTCACGTTAGTTTGTTTACGTTCCCGATAATCTATGCACATCCGGAAACGATCCATCTTTCTTCTTGACGATAGGATACTGGAGCTCCCCATGGCGATACGGAACTAGGTCTTATAAAGACTTTATTGTCGGGGGAAAAAAGCTCTTGTTTGTAGTTTGATCCGCAAACAATTTCTTTCATTTATGATTGGGGCCCAAAATCGATAAAGGTCCCGTGTACAGTGTGCCAGCACCGGGTAGGCCGGGGGAGGGTCGGGGTTGCTGGCGGGGTGCGGTGGTTTGGAGGTTGGTTACTAGATCGACTATGAAAATTCCACTTGTCTGGTAGGTGGAAGTTAAAGGCCTGGCACATTGTCCTCGGGAAAATACTTCGGGCAAAATTTGTTGTATGATCGGTTACTTCTTGCAGTTTGTTCTTCTTTGACTTGTTCCAGTCTCCTTGACGGTAACTATGTGCAAAAATACCTGACCGTCCTTGTAGCAAAATACTTCTGGGCCTTGGTGCACGAGATGATGTTTTTAATCGAGTCTCCTCCCTCCACGCGTTTTATTTTACTTCCGTCTCCCATTGAAAAATTAAGATTTCGCTCATACGGAATTACGTACGATTTCTTCTTAGCACAGTCAATAACGGCTTGGTTATTTCGTCATACCGTCACATGCCAATTATGACGTCATATGTAACCATTTCAACAGGCATTAGGTTCGAAGGTGAAATGGACTGGTTCAGAAAATTTAACGTAAACCCAGTATTTACGTATTTACCCAAATTATTACTACACCATCAGCTAATTCAATGGTTTATAACCTATGATCTAATGTAGTGGGGGCTATATTAATCAAAAGTACATTAAAATTGAGTTAGACACGAAACTTCTATCTGCACCAGTATCAAACTAAAAATGGAAGCCAACGGTGTTTAGTGAGAAAACGTCCCTGGTCACAAGTTATTGTTGGGTTTTGCCCTGGCAACTCCTTACTGGCATAAGCCCTGGCTACTCCGTTACCATTTCCTGTTCTTGATCTCCACTGGATGGCAGGTAAGTTGTTCCTGGAAGTAGCCTCGGAGCCCGCTCTCAAAGCAAATGTTAATGGCATTGGTATTGACCTTGGTGCTCTTGGGTTGTTGTAGTTCTCCGGTTGTTGTTGTTATGTTGTTGCGGTAGTTGTTGTTATTTGCAAGTTGCAGGTCGGCTCTTTCGAGTTCCTGGCCAGGTGGCCAAGGCTTCTTGAAGTTAGTGCATTTTGGTGTAAAGTGACTGTAATGTTGAATTACACTTGGGACAATCGAGGTTTAGCCCCCTAATACGGTTTTGTCCTTTTCTCCGGCAGCATATGCCCCTGCTGTGTTCTGCCTTTTGTTTGGTTGTTGGGTTTGGTATTTCAAGAGTGTTCTTCAAACTTCCTCTTGTTTTCTGCCTGATCTCTCAGCAAAAGTGTTATTTTCCTATCCATCAATTCAGTAGCCATCTCAATAGCCTCCTGGCTTGGTCTTTGGCTTCGAGGCCACAACACTTGAGTAAAATCGGGCCGGGCATCCATCGCATATCTTTCATAAATTTTGTCGGTCTCTTCAGGGAACATCCTGTCACTCAGCAATGCTAGCTCCTGGAATCGTTGGTTGTAAGCTACCACATCGGTGCCTTTTACTTTTAGGTTCCACAACTCTGCTTCAATCTTCTTGATTTCATTCCTCGGACAATATTTAGTTGTCATCTTCTTTTTCAAGTCAGACCACGTCATTGCATATGCAACTTCATTAGTCACTGTCCTAACATGTGAGTTCCACCATGTTAGAGCAATTCCCATAAGAGTACAAGTGGCAAACTTCACTTGATTCTCCACGGTGCAGTTACTTATGCAAAACACGGTTTCCATCCTCTCAAACCATTGGGTCAAGTCGACCACTCCTTCTGTGCCCCTGAAGAATAAGGGTTGACATTTCATGAAGTCTTGATAGGTGCACTCCCGAACAGTGCGTTCATTCCTTCTCACACCTGTTCCCGAGGTATGGCTATCATCGCCATTTCGGGTCGTAGCACGTGCTGCCAAAACAGCAGTGACACCCTCGTCGATCATGGCCTGAAGCTGGGCACTGGTGACCGAAGTGGTGGTAGTGGGGTCTGTGACTGGTGGGGGAGTTGTACCTGGGTTTAACCTCGTGGGCCTTCCTCTTGGTGCCATTTTCTTAAATCACAAGAAAACATAATACCCGTTAGATTTCAAAAATCTTAACCATAACCCGATGTATACATAATAAATAAAACGAGATCACAACACATGGTGAAATACACAACAGTATTGAAATTAACAAATCGACATTCATTCACAATAAATTCGATTTCATATAAAACATAATCCATCCTTTCCATATATAACTTGGGAAAATAATACATGATTGGTTTAAATACAAACGATCACAACACTTAGGTTACAAGACAAAATAACCTAAAGCCATACTAGCCGAGATATACTCGTAATACTTAGTAGGCTGTACAAAGTAGCCGATACATGAACAAAAAGATCTAAACAGAGTAGCTAGACAAAACAAAAGATCTATACAGTCTGCTAGCTGGGAATAACCCATAATACTTAACAGACTGTACAGTAGCTACAGTCATAACCCAGTCTAAGAACTGCTACTGGCCTCCTCTGGTAGCTCTGGCTCTGCAGGATCCTTAGCAGGTCCCTGCTGTCTCTGAAGCTCGATCATCTGAGTCTTGAGGCTCTTCACTATCTTTAGTGCCTCCACTAACTGTCTCTGTCTCCGATAGTCTGCTTTCAGCAGATCTGAAATCACCGACTGTCTCCTACGGTCTGCTGCCTGCAACTCAGTGATCTCGGACTGCTGAGCCATGACCGTAGTCCGAAGTGATATGCCCTCAGAATGTACCTGATCGCAAGCATCCATCGACCGTGCCCAAGCGGCACGAGATAATCTGGCCTCCTCCTCTATCAGAAGGGCAGTGCGTCTATGGAATGGCCTATCCCTGTACAACATGTTGACTCGGGCTCTAAGTAGAGCTCGGTCATACCGTGCATCATCCAGCTGAGAATATATGATCTCATCCTCCTGGTCAACAGTAGTAGCCAACTCAATAACTCTCTGATTGACCCCCTCTAGGGTGGTCGGTGCAATCTCCTGGATGGCTCCTACAAGGTCATCCCATGTATCTGTAATACCATAGCCTAACTCTCTAGTCGTCTGGCGTCCTGGAGCGGCATCTAACATATCAGCAAATCCATAAAGGTCTGCCCTAGCTGTGGCTAGCTGGGGTAGGTCCAACCTGCCTAGCAGTACCAGCTGCCGAACTCTCCCCGACCTCGTATCCAGGACCAGGAGTAGTACGACACTCCTCTTACGAAGCGGTAAACAAATCTCAGGCATCTCAGTCTCATGAACAGGAGATGGTAGTGCATCTCGTCGTCTAATGAACCCCGAGCAGCTTCGGGATCCCAGAGATCCCTCAACATATGTGGGCTTAATGGGTGATGGTATAGTAATAGTGGAAGAGGGGTAATGTGAGGAAGTGGTGATGAGTATTCAGGAAGGTGATGGTGGTGGAGTAGTAAGGCTAACACTCTCTCTAGCAACTTCCTCAGAGAGGAAAGGTGCCGACGCCTGGGGTCGGATGACATCCTAGCCGTGACCGATAAGCCAATGTATGGGTCCCTGGTCAGTCTGAATAAGCAACAGCTGCAGGATTATCAGAGCTATGTCTCCTCCAACCTCTGCATCATCATAATCAATCATCATCCTCTGTCACAGATTAGTCGCTAATCCTCCTCAGGATCCTACCCATCATCCTTCTCTAGGTCCTCCTCAGGGTCGGCCTCTGGTATATATCCTGGTGACTGAATGTAGGTGATCAGCAGCAGGCATTGGCTGCTCCTCAGCCGGGAATACCTCATCGTCTACTGGTAAGAAACTCCGGGGTAAACAAGCTCGGAACAAATGGGTACGTAAATAGGGAAAGGTGTGCCTGCTCCTGCTCCTCAGCGCCAGGCACATAATCATGTGATGGTGGTCCCTCAGGGCCAGGTATGTAGTCCGGCGATGGTGGAGACCTGTAAAAATAGGTCCCTCGACTCCTGTGACCCCATGTCTAAAATCGTCCTCAAAATACTGATTGTATGTAACCGTAGAGTGCCAAATCTGACATGATAGTATTTGAAATCAAAAAATTATGCTTATATAAGTATATTAATATAAGACTATCATCCATATATACGAATATATTAAAACATGATATCCAATTATGCATGTATATAGCCTAACGACTAAATGCAATAATTTTGTATAATGAATAACCCCGTAAAAACCCTTTTGTATGTATGCAATGTTTGAAAACGGATATAGTCCAGCAAACACATTGACCTGGTTCCTATAACCCTGGCTCTATACCAAACTGTGAACACCCACAAAATGGTCGCAGAAAAAGCGAATAGGATCCGGGCATTTTTACTTCCAGATCACAGCACAAGATATATATAAGAACGACACAAAAGTCATTTAAACTGATACATTGGATTTAAATAAAAGACATGTTACAAAAGCTTATAGCTTTACTTGTTCTTTGTTTATTATTACAAAATACAACATGCATTTCCCAAAACAAGATACCACATAAGTCTTAAAGTGCAAGCCAAACATAATCCAATGCTTGCCTTGCATCTCGTGCCTAATGACCTCCTAAAACATTTGCTTAAAACGTCAACAAAATTGTGGTGAATTCATAGGTTTAATGTCTTTAATTAATGCGGACCCGCAAGATTTTTCTCGTGATGTACAACAGATGCAAACGATCACAAGAACCAGAGTAACATGTTTGCACAAGCCATGACACGCGAAGGCTCGAACCTATATTTGCTATTTTAGCAGTTATTTGCCCGTACAGATGTTGTAACCCGCAACATCCAAGTCCGACATGGTCAACGTTCGTTCCCAGTGATAGCTAATCACCCCAAACGGGGAGGTTAATCCCAATAGATCTATTTATATCATTCCGCCACATATAATGCAATAAACAATACATCTATGGCAATGACAGCTCATGATAATAGACTCAGGAAGGGTAATTGCTACTTAGGCAACACATAATCAATATACTTTCAACACTTGCGTCCAATTTATAAAACAAAGCATGTTCTCACCCCAAATAATAATAAATCAGTAAAACTGTAAAAGTGGGGCTATGAACTCACCTTGAGTACAGATAGTCCAAATAATCACAGATAAAACGTCACGCAAGACGATAAATGCAACCTATTTAAATTAAGGCCGTATAAGTACTGAGTACTTTAATTAATAACATTGAATATAATCTTATAGTTGTACACATCGTACTATTGTTTTTCGGCATCATAAATAATGAGGTCAAACATGACTACGAGAGTTTAGACACTATTTAAATCGTAAATCCAACAACTCGTCGATACGCCATCCGAAGAGGCCTCATTATGAAACTCCCTAGTATTATAGCACTTTGATAACCACTCAATATTCTATATAGCATAATCACCGACTAATCGTTTTAGTAAAAAAAATATTTATAAAGTGAAAACGTTTATAAATATACTTTTCGTAAAAATGACCTAATTTGGTCGTTTTAAGCCCTTGCGCTCACATTCTTACGTCCACTTCTTCAATAAGATGAGTGATCAAAATATTACATTTCAAGTTTTTTTAAGATTTTGCGATGAATAGTAAAATTACTGTTCACAACAGCTCGTTTGTCGTTTTAGGGTTTTAATTAGCGTAAACTTGTAATCGTAATAACTTATTCGTTTTAATTCCGTTTTTAACGATTCTTTCGAGTACGATCTCGTAATTAAAAGTTATATCATATTTTAGATGTTTTAAAAATAAAAGTTGCTGTAATGAATAGTAACTTTTATAAAAATAGTTTTATCAAAAGTATTTATAGTCGTAAAACTCGGTTTTTAACGTAATCTTTTTTCGTTATAGATCGGTTTTTCAAGTTTCTTATCATTATGGAATCGTCACGAGGCGTATTATTTTTATAAAATATCATTACCTACTGTCCAAAATTCGAATTTGGACAGCCCCTAAATATTTCATATTTGTTTCTTTATAAAACCTTGTTTTATGTATTAATTAAGTTAGTAGTTTACTATGAAAACTCTTATAACCATATTTTACATATGTGGTACTTATAATAAGTTCCCAATATCATCCCTATCCTCATAAATTCCATTGGAACAAGTTTAACCTTTTACTTCATTATTTCAATTGAAGTTTAAGAAACCTTATAAAACCCTAATTTAACCTAAACATGTTTATACTTAATCCATATGTTAACATACTTTTAATTCTTACTTTTCCATGAATATTAGGACCTATATACATAAGAATAAGAGCAAATAATCATAAGTGCAACAATAAATAATAACTCATTTTACATATTAGAAAGTCATTAGTGGTGATTATGGCTATATTTAACATGTAACACATAAAATCATAAGAAATAAAAGTATAAAGGAATTAGAAAAACCTTAGTAATGATGGAAAGATGTGAAATAAAGTTCGTAAACCCTGTTGTTTAGATTCAAAACCAAGCTTTCAAGCTTATAACCCTAGATTAGGTTTCCAAAACCCTAATCTTTCCTTTTCTTTCTTAATACTTGCAAATGAAGAACCAATGCTTGTAAACACCTTAGAATACCTTAAGTATGTTGTGTAAAGGGTTGTATAATCTTAGAAAATCAAAGTGTGGATTTGTTTGTATAGCTTATTTGAGCCGTGAGTTTTGGGGTGTAAAAGAGAGGAATAATATGAATTTTGCATGTAAGGATTTTAAGTAAAGATTACTTATGCATGCATGGGTATTTATAGTAAAAATATCTCCTTAACTTAACCATGGTTACTTTCTAACCCTAGGTTAAGGTTAACATGCCAAGTTGATAAAGGTGTAAGAGTAACTTTATTAAATATCTAGATATTATGTATAAGATGAAAAGTCTTGGTCTCATCCTTATAAATTCGGCATATATACATGTATATGATGTAATTTTTGATTATTTTGAGTATTGGGTATAATCGTGGGTATTCGTTTAGGCGTAGTTAGGTTTTAGAACTTCCGGGTATGCCTAAACGCATTTTATTACAAACGTAAGCATTTACGCTAGCCGCTAAAAATAAGATGAACAAAGTTATAATTACCTCATAATAAACATATAAAACACTTGCTTGAATGTAAACATTTAATTGTTTAATGCCTGGTTACATTGTATGAATCATTTTTTAGTTTACCGCAGATTTAACTTATCGTTTACGGTTAAGAGTAAACGCGTAAAACCGAAAAATAAATTATGAATACATAATGTCATACAATGGACCAACAAATACGAAAGGTGTTTTATAGATCCTAAAATAATTTGAGAACTTAAATTCTTTACTAATTTACGATGTGTTTTAAAACAATAATTTTCTTTGCAGACATGAACATTAGATAATTTATAACTTATATTTAATCTGGATCCATTGAATCTAGCAACTCTTTGTGATGATTTTTCACAATATTTAGTAGGAACAAGTCCTTCTTGAATACAATTTAAATCTGCTGCAGAATCTAATAAAGCTATTAATGATAATTTGAATCTCTTTTATTGGTATAATTAATCTTGTGTCCATTTCTATCTGAGAAAACACGTATAACTTTTGTATATTATTAGCTTAATTCTGTTTGAATTTGAAGTAATTTCTTTATTTGGTTCATTATCTTTTGTCTTTTGTTCTAATGTTTTCATTTTTTATTTTATCATTGTTATTTCAGATTTTACATTATTCAATTCTTCTTGTAATTCATTAATTGTTATTGGTTTTGTTTCTTTATTAAATCTTTTACATATTTTATTAAAATTGTTAGTTTGTTTATTCTTTTTAATAGTTTTAGTTTTCTTTAGTTTTTCTTCTAATTTATCTATAGATATTTATCTCACATTTAGATCTTTTATTTGGTTTAATAATTCTATTAATGATTCTATTTCATTATCTTCATTTATAGTATTTATCTCTTTGTATTCACATGCATAATTTCTAATACAATTACAATTTTCTAATTCATTATCGCTTATAGACTCATTTTCTAAAATATTTAGATCTTCTTCTTCGTAATCTGATATATCACTTTTTTCATTTATCATTATTTTCATTATCTGATCTTTAAATTTATCAGAAATGTTAAGTTCTTATTCTTTTCTTAGTATAACAATTTTTTTGATGTATGACCTTGTTTACACACTTTTCTAACATATTATAGTATCTTTATAATTATTTTTATAGTTATTATCTTTATTAAATGAGCCTTTTTTATATTTATAATTTCCTTTTCTTTTGTTATATATTTTATCATTTTCATATGTTCTATATTTTCTATTTGATTTTTTATATCTTTTATATTTATTTTCTTTTGTTAATCTTTTTGAACTGGTATTAGGTAATTTTAATGGTTCATAACCATATTGTTCAAAAAAAATTCCTAATTCTTTTTTACTGTTTATTCCTTCTTTCTGAATTTGATGTTTAAGTTTTAATTCAGAACGTATATTTAATCCTTCTTGATTAATATAACTAATGATTTCTTCATATGTTAATTCTTTATATGGAATTATTCCATTAAAATGATTTGATAATTTATTTCTTATTCTTTCAGCAAATAACTTAGGTAATCCTGCAATAAATCTTTCTTTCCAATAAGTTTCTTTACAATCAAGTCTAGTTGTTACTTTAGTTATAAAAATATCTTTATACCATCTAAAATCTGATAATTTTCTACATGTTAAATTTAATAATATAGAAGAATTTCTTTCTTGATAAACAGATGGATTTCTAACAAAATTTTTTAATATTGCATAGATTAAAGTATTAACCATATCATCTTCCTGAGTTTCTACTGGTATATTATTTTCACTTTTTACAACGGTTTTCTTGGCTCTTAATATTAAAGATTTTTCTTCATGTGTTATATAATTATCCCACAATCCTTTTAAACTTCCTGTGAAGCCTGATATAAGTATCTCTACTATTTTTGATTCATTATTTTTATGAGCCTTGTAAGCATTAGACGCCATAGTCATTTCTTGTCATATATTTAATATTTGATATTCTGTTTGACCATCTAAATTCCATTCGTAGATTGACATACCATCATATAGAGCTTGTTGTCTGATAGGACATTCTTCATATTGTATATCTCGTAAAGTTGGTCTATTATAATAATTTCTTATTTCTGGTTTTGGGGTATAAGTATTTTTAGATGTAAATCTTATTTTATTTATTTCATTTTCTTTAAACTGATTTTCAATATCCAAAAATATCATCTCTGAACTAACATCTTTGTATATTTTATATATTTGTAATTAGATAATTTGAGTTCAATTTTGCATGTAGTATATGGTGACTTGTCTTCCAGAATTTAATTGCATATTAATATTATATGGGTAATGAATAAAGGGTTTCTTCTATATTATACTTATTTGTTTGTGAAGTTACATGTTTCTGATTACAATTTCTATTCTATTAGTTGTTAGTCCAATTGTTGTTTAATATTTCATTAGTAACTTATTTTGATATAGTATTTAGATAAACATTTTTTTGTTCTTCAGTATCTTGATATGTTTATTCCAATGATATTCTCTATTTATTAATATATTAGTTTCAAGGTGGATGTATACATTGTTAATCATTTTCTTTATGTTTTTTTCTAATCTAGATATGTATTGTTATATTTGTTGTTTCTTGTATTTTATAATCAGAAGGAAAATCCATTTTATTTTCGATACAATATACTTGAAACCATGCAAAAAATAATATATTTTTTTTATGTTCAAAAACAAACATAGTTCATTCAATTTCATGAATTAATTTTTCTTCATCAATAAAATTAGAAAGATACCAATTTAAAATATGTTTATTATAATCATTATATATTTCATTTTTTAGATATCTCATATTTGGTTTAGACATTATTTATATCTAATGAATTTGTTTTTTGATATTTTTTAGTCTTCGTTGTAAACTATATATGTGTTCTTGCAATTCTATATATCTTCTTGTATGTTCTTTATAACATATAACATAATCTCCTATTAATAATTCATATCTTATTCTTTTTGGATTTTCTTTATTTCTTATTATAGTGGCTCTTAAATACTTTATTTCTCTTTTAATATTTTGTAAATAATAACTCATTTTAGTTGTTCATAATTTTCTACTTCTGATGGTACATAATTATAAGTAGAATCACTTTTATTATCTTCTTCATATAAAGGTTTAGGAATGGAGTTGTTAAAATCAACACCTTTGATCTTCATAGATTGAGCTCTTTTTAAATATACTTTATCTTCTTCATTTATAAAGTTTGAAGGAATATATGTAGAAATGTCTAATGATTACCTATTCAGTTATTCAAAGATATTTTATGTTACCAATTGAATGTTTCCACTTAAAGATATAGGTAAGCTTTGTTTAATTTTAAAGGTTTTATTTTAACTATTTCTTTTAAATTCCATGTTTGATTTCTGGTTATTTCATCCTATTTTAGTCTTTTAGGTGTACATATTAAAGAGTTTTCTAGATTAGCTTCAAAAATAACAGTTTCATCTTTAGTTATATCTATTCTAGAACGTGGATCTACAGTAGTAGTCATTGTTTTATAATATACTCTATATATAACTACTAAAGGGTCTGATCCTTCTTTTATCTCTATATTTTTTGTTTTTATATCTAAAGTTAATACATCTAGAATATTTGGATCATTTAATGCTATTGTAAAGTTGGGATAACAATTAAAATATATGGGACCATTGCATATATTTGATTCAGCTAAAGCTAATAGTGATTGATCAAACTTAAGTAATCTAGCATCTCTTAATATCATACAAATAGGGGCATTAATTCCTAATCTAGTTAAAGGTTTTATTGCTATTTGAACTAATCCAATATGTAAGAATTTATTTGATTTTCTATGTTCTTTAATAGCTTTTGCAGAAAATAATTTTATACTTTGATGATCTTGTAATAAAGGTAAAGTTTTCTCAGTAGTATTAATAGAATAACTTTGGAAAAATTCAAAAGATCCAACTCTATATATAGTTTTGACATCTTGTTTAGGAATACTCCAATTTTGTAAATTGTTTTCTATATTTGAAATCATAATTTCAACAGAATTAGTATGATCTTGTTCTTCTTCAATATCAGAAGAGGAACCATTCTTTCGGTTAAGTAATAATTTTGATATCCTATTCATGATGAATTATTTTGATAATATTAGATTAAAATCAACTGAATAAAATTTATATTACCTGAATATACATTTTCCATAGGAACTTCCCCATATCTTCTGGGTCTGGCCGTCTTATACCTCTTTGTTGCGGATAATCCAACGGATGTGATCGACAGGACTTGCCAACGCAGTCATGATATTCATTTAATATAAAACTTATCCATTGTTTTAACATAATATTGACGTTATAATTCATTAATTATAAGATAAGAAATTTTTACTACTTTTACCTTGAAATGTCTCTAATACCAATAACGGATAAAGGATCATTTAATATCAAATAAAAGAAAAAATTATAATAACAATATTTATATAAGGAGTAAATGCATAATATCTGTATAACAGGGATGATTAATTTTTATAACAGGGATGATTAATTTTGTAATAGTAATGGTAATGGTAATGGTAATGGTAATGGTAATGGTAATGGTAATGGTAATGGTAATGGTAATGGTAATGGTAATGGTAATGGTAATGGTAATGGTAATGGTAATGGTAATGGTAATGGTAATGGTAATGGTAATGGTAATGGTAATGGTAATGGTAATGGTAATAGTAATAGTAGATCTGGGTATATTTGATGGTGAGGCTGGTATAGGGAGTCTGTTTAGATTTTGTGGTATTCTTTGTAGATGGGCTAATGTTGAATAAGTAGGTCTTGTTAATGTACTGTTGGTTGGTGGATATGGAGTAAGGGAAATAAATCTATTCTGAGTTTGGTTTAATGGAGATGAGGGAGAATGTAATCTTTGTCTAGGTAAAACAATATTTTTATCAGAATTCATCCCTGTAAAAATTCTCTTGATAAGAAATCTGGTAAATGATTATTTTCTCCTTTAATATAAAGAAATTTTAAGTATTGTTTTAAATATTAAAAAGTTTGAAGATGATCTTTATATGAAGCCATTTTTATTAAGAATTGATTGCCTTTCTGAAAAATCTGTTATTGAAAAAGATGTTAAAAATTTAATCTCTAAATAAATTTTTGCCAGATGGCAAGCATTATTGAGTAATTTTGATTTTACGATCGAGCATATTAAAGGAGAAAATAATCATTTACTAGATTTCTTATCAAAATAATTTTTACAAGGATGAATTCTGATAAAAAGATTGTTTTACCTATTCAAGTATATTGTATCGAAAATAAAATGAATTTTCCTTCTGATTATAAAATACAAGAACACAAATATTAAACCATAATATATAGATTTAGAAACTAAAGAAAATATAACAAGTATACATCCACCTGAAACTAATGTATTAATAAATAAAGAATTTATTGGAATAAACCTATCCAAAGATAATGAAGAATAGAAAAAATGTTTATCTACAATAATATATCAAAATAATTATACTATTTAATATTGAACAAACTGCTATCCATTCCTTAAATAAAATTCATAAAATATATTTAATATGCATAAATGTTGATCAATATTTTTTGAAAATATTAAAATATCATCGATATATACTATAGCAAAACTACTTATAGGATTAATTATATCATTCATAAAATTCTGGAATTCCGAAGGTCCATTTTTTAAACCAAATGGCATTACATTCCATTCGTAATGTCCAAAAGGCACATTAAAATAATTATTACTATTACTATTACTATTACTATTACTATTACTAGTAAGGTATAAGAGCCATTTCAGTGGTAATTGAATTAAATTACTTTCTTGATGTCGCTATAAAAGTAATTGATCTGTTTCCCAATGGGTACAGTGCCATATCAGTAAAGAAAGGTTATGCTATAATTAATGAATTACAATGTTAATGTTATGTTAAACCAATGAATAAGTTCCATATTAAATGAATATTACATGACTGCGTTGGTAAGTCCTGTCGATCATGTCCGTTGGAATTAGCCGCACCAGGGAGCGTAAGATAGACCCGAACCAAGACATATGGGAGTTCCGAGGATTGTATATTCAGGTAATATAAGAGGTTCTACTGTGGTAGTCATTGTTTTATAATATACTCTATATATAACTACTAAAGGAAGATGTTAAATATAGAAAACAAATTACAAAATTGGAATATTCTATAATACACTCTATATATAACTATATATGATTTCAAATATAGAAAACAAATTACAAAATTGGAATATTCCTAAGCAAGATGTTAAAACTATTTATAGAATCGGATCATTTAAATTTTTCCAAAGTTATTCTATTAATACTACTGAATAAACTTTACCTATATTAAAAGATCATCAAAGTATAAAATTATTTTCTGAAAAGGCTATTAAAGAACATAGAAAGTCATGTAAATTTTTACATATTGGTTTAGTTCATGTAGCTATAAAACCTTTGACTAGAATAGGAATTAATGCACCTATTTGCATGATACTAAGAGATGCTAGATTACTTAAGTTTGATCAGTCATTACTAGCTTTAGCTGAGTCTAATATATGTAATGGCCCCATATATTTTAATTGTTATCCAAATTTTACAATAGCCTTAAAGGATTCAAATATACTAGATGTATTAACTTTAGATATAAAGACAAAAAATATAGAAATAAAAGAAGGATCAGATCCTTTAGTAGTTATATATAGAGTATATTAAAAAAATGATTACCACAGTAGAACCTCGTGCTAGAATAGATGTTACTAAAAATGAAACATGTACTCCTAAGAGGTTAAAATTGGATGAAATAACAAGAAATCAAACATGGAATCTAGAAGAAATAGTCAAACCAAAACCTTTAAAATTAAATAAAGATGTAACTAATATTTTAGAACATACGAATGGAAATATAGAAATATCCTTTAGAAATAAGATAGGTGAATCATCTAGATATTCAACATACATACCTTCAAACTTTATAAACGAAGAAGATAAGATATATTAAAAAGAGCTCAATCTATGAAAATAGGAGTCGTTGATTTTAATAATTCCATACCTAAACCTTTATATGAAAACGATGATAAGAGTGATGATTGTAGTACTTATAATTACAGACGATCAGAAATAGACAATTATGAACAACTAAAATGAGTTATTATTCACAAAATCTTAAAAGAGAAATAAATTGGTATAGAGAAACTATAAAAAGATATAAAGAAAATTTAGATATTATTAAATAAGAATTATTCACAGGAAATAATGATATATCTTTTAAAGCGCATACAATAAGATATATAGATTTATCCAAATACATATTTCGTTTAAAACAAAAGTTAAAAAATCTTAAAAGATTAATTCATTAAATGAAAACATCTACATCCGAATTAAATATAAAATATTAAAAAAATGAATTTTATAATTATTATAATAATCATAATCTAAATTGGTATCTTTTAACTTTTAATGAACAAGAAAGATTAATTCATGAAATCGAATGGACTATGTATATTTTTGATAAAAAAGAAAATATATTATTTTTCTCATGGTTTCAATTATATTGTATTGAAAACAATATTGATTTTCCTTTTAGTGAAAAAATACAAGAAACCACAAATATAAATAGAACATATATGGATTTAGAAACAAAAGAAACTATAACTAGTATACATCCACCTGAAAATGATATATTAATAAATAAAGAATTTATAGGAATAAATCTATCTAAAGACAATGAAGATGAGAAAAAACGTTTATCTACGATAATCTATCAAAACAATTATACTAATGAAATGTTAAATACTATAGGACAACAATTAAATAGAATAGAAAATTGTAATTCTGAAGCAAGTACTTCACAAACAAATCAAGTAAATATAGAAGAAAATCCTATATTTATACCATATAATATAGATACGACTATAAACTTAGGAAAACAAGATATTATACTACAAGAAATTGAGAAAAAATTATCTCAATTACAAATATCAAATATAAATGAAGA
>BQNB010047264.1:4771-43226 GCA_026074375.1 Tanacetum coccineum | reverse complement strand
AACTCAAGTAGCTTTTCCTATCACTTTTTCAGTGTTCATTTTAATTTCAAAATGTATTTTGCTAGTAGTTTTAGGTAGCTTATTAGCTGAACTTTAAGGTAGAATAAATTGATTTGCCATAAGGTTCCATTAGAGTACTTAAAATTAAGCTCTAAGTTAGCCATTTGGCCTGTTTGGTATGCAGTTTTCTAATAAGTGCTTATTTGATATCCTAAGCTTATGGCTTGCTTATTTCTAGTTAGATTTAGCTTATTAGGTCAGTTTTAGTCTAATAATAGTTTATTCACTCCTTGTTTTAACTTATTAAGTTTTGTAAAAAGTAAAAAAGTAGTCAAATGCTTTATGTCTGTTTTAAGCTCATTTAATGGCTTATTGATTAGCTTTTAGAAAAGTTGTTTTCACAAAAATAGCTTATTATAAGCTGTTTTACAACTTTGCTTTTTAGGTTTTTGCAAAATAAAAAAAAGGGGAAACCAAGGAAGTCGGGGGTGAGCAAGACTCAAACCCCCGACCTCAACCTAGTCTCACCCTTTTATAAACCTCATAACACATACCCTCACCAACGTGCCCATGGGACTTTTACGTCCAACTTTGCACAATCTAATCTTTTAACCCTTTTTTGAGTTTTAATATAAATAAGCACTTCGAATGCTTAATTGAATTTTCCGGGCTTATTTAGTTTAGCTATTTAGGATTTCTCATTTTTTTGCATCCATCTTATCATAAGCTATTTTTAAAAAAAAATTTAGGATTTTTAGCTTAAAGTTTTACATTTTTCGTGAATTAATTTTGTTATAAACTTTAAAAAATCATAAAAAATAGAAAAATAATCAAAAAACGATTTTCTTTTTTAAAAAAATTTCTTTTATCATACTCTAGGCTTAGGTTGAAATTTACTTCCATAGGGTTAATATTTTAAAATTTCACTTTTTAAAAAACGGGATTCGATCCCCGTTCTCATTTTCTTCGTTTTTGGCTTAAATTACTCTCGGTTTAGAATTTCCCAGCTTTTTTACTTTTAAATAGTTAATTAGAATTAGAAAAAGTTTAGAAAAGTATTTAGGGTTTAATTTTAGTGTTCTAGCTTATTTGTCGTTATCGTTTTTTTCGTAGTTAGGTTTAATTGTGCATTTATTTGCTCACTATTAGGATTTTAGAAAACAAATCATCTTCGAACCAAATCAAGTCATTGTCCAAATAACAAACGAGGTCTCAGTTTTATAAGTCTTTGGGAAAACTACCCGGTAATCACTTACCGGTTAAACGTGTAGTATTTTTGTAAGATTTTTCCTACTACCTTTGTCCTCAAGGGTAGTTTTGGAATTTTCTATACTTTAGATACTATTACGTATTAAAACTATACAACACTAAGTTTTTGGCGCCGTTGCCGGGGATTTGTGATTAAGATTCATTCGTTTGCATTTGTCGATCGTGGTTTGAAGAATCTTTCGTCTTCGAAAGTTACGCTTTTGAGAAAATCAAAAACAAAAAAATTAAAATATAAAAAGTAAAAAAAAAATATTATTTTTCTTTTCTTTTTAGTATAAGTAGAAGATTAATAAATAAGAAAAATACAAAAATATTTGCTCTTCCGGATTTTTCAATTTTTCTTGTGAATTCGTAAATATAAGAAATATAAATTTTTTACAAATTTGGTAAAAGAACACCAACAAATATTACTTTCAACTGAAGTATTATCCATCAATAAGTTCCCGAACCAAAGATTCAATTTTTTTTACCGTTTGTGTCACTTACAAAAAAGGCACCTCTTTTGTAAAATTTATTTTACTTAAGGGAGTTACCCTAAGTTTGTTGATTATTCGGTAAACAAAAATATTTCATTTTCTCATTTCTTTTCTCAATTCATTTGTTTGTTTAGTGCATGCGCACTAGAAATTCCAATTTTCCAAATAATTCGAACGTAACCATTCCGAGACGTCGAAATAGAGGACGTGCTCCAAACATAGTCGAACCCGAGC
The DNA here is from genome assembly GCA_026074375.1 of Tanacetum coccineum. Taxonomy (NCBI): domain Eukaryota; kingdom Viridiplantae; phylum Streptophyta; class Magnoliopsida; order Asterales; family Asteraceae; genus Tanacetum; species Tanacetum coccineum. The sequence goes on along the minus strand of BQNB010047264.1, from coordinate 41,247 downwards.
TTCGTACTATCGTTGAAGTTGCACCAATGGCGGAACGTACAATGGAAAAGCTACTCCGTGCACCCACAGAAGGGTATGGAGAAGCTATCATTTTACCGGAAATTAATGTGGATCATTTTGAGATTAAGACGAATTTGTTACAACTAGTTCAAGCTAACCCGTTTCACGGTTATGAGAGGGAAAATCCCCATGCTCATATTAATAGTTTCAAAAGGATACCTCGACTCTTCGATTTAGGAATGTGCCAAACGGTGATCAAAGCTATGAGGTTTCCGTATTCACTCGGAGGAGGCTGCTTAAAACTTGGTACGGAAGAACTCCTAATTCAATCGTGACTTGGGGAGGATCTCGCTTACCAAATTCGTGAATAATTTTCCCTCTTCGAAGACCAACTACTTAAGAATAAAAAAATTTCTTGTTTTACTAAAAAATATGAGTCTTTTAGTGAAGCGTGGGAACGATTTAAGGAAATGCTTAGAGCTTGTCCCCACCATGGATTTACAGAGTTAACTCAGATAGATACTTTCTATAACGGTTTAAACAACAACGAGCAAGACTCCTTTTAAATGCCGCGGCAGGTGGAATCTTTTGAGTTAAGCAGACTAGAGAAGCTTTGAATCTATTGAGAACAAATCAAAAGTGCGTTATTCACGAAACAAACCAAATGCTTCTAGGATGAATACGACTTCTAGGGAAAGTGATAGTAAGACGGATGAGAGAATTGATAAGCTTGCGGATCAACTTTCGACCTTAGTCGAGATTGTTTCTAAGAAAGTTGTCACTCCCGCTCCGGTTAAAGCGGTTGAGGAAACTTGCGTTACTTGTGGTGGTGCCCATTCTTGGTATAATTGTCCGACTACCGATAACAATCAAGCTAGTGTTTGTGCGACCACGGGTACTTACAATCAAGTTAACCCTCCAAACCGTGTTAGTAATCAAATGGCACCACCAGGTTTTGCTCCGGTGCAAAACAATGGTCAAAATAGGTTTAATCAAAATCAAGGTCAAGGGAATAATTTTAATCGGGGAAATAATTTTCATGGTAATCAAGGTTTTCAATTCAAAATATCATAGCTTCGAATTTTCAAAACTCAAGGTTTCAAAAAACCAACCTTTTCAAGTGCCTAATAATCAAGTTCAACAAGAGATTTTAAATGATTTTTCGAGACAAGAGAAATAACGATCAGATGTTGAGGAATATGCAAAATCAAATAAACTCGTTGAAAGAAGACCTTAAGAATGAAATTCAAAACACGATAAAATCTCAACAAGCCGTCATGATGAATCAACAAACTACCTTTCAAAATAATTTGCAAAACATGATTTGTGGATTGTTTCAAAACCAAGCCTCAACTTCGGGTACTCTTTCGAGTAATACTATTCCAAACCCCGAGGGTGTAAAGGGTAAGATGAAAGCACTACTCACTGAAGTGGTGTTGCTTACGAGGAACCCCTCGATTCCTACTAATCTTTCCTAAATGGTTAAGGAACGAGAAACCGAGGAGACAACAGGACTAAAAGGCAACCGAATTTCCAAGGAAAGGAGTACGCTTTAAATCCCACCTCCGGTTATCCCCATTTCTATTCCGAAATCTGATGTTGCGAAGAATTTACCTAAGCCAAATATTCCATATCTTTCACGACATGATGATCAAAAGTCCCGTGACAAAGCTTCAAATCAAATGGATAAAATCTTCCAAATCTTTCAAGATTTGCGCTTCAACATTAGTTTCGCGGATGCTTTACTTTTGATGCCAAGATTTGCTCCTACGATTAAAAGTTTGCTCATGAATAAGGAAAAGTTGCTTGAGTTAGCTAAGATACCTTTGAATGAGAATTGCTCAGCGATGCTCCTCAAAAAGCTTCCCAAAAAGCTTGGAGATCCCGACAAGTTTCTTATACCATGTAATTTCCTAGGAATGGATATATGTCACGCCTTGGTCGATCTTGGCGCAAGCATAAATCTTATGCCTCTATCTATTTGGAAAATGCTTTCCCTGCCCGAACTTACACCAACTCGGATGACTTTAGAGCTAGAGGATCGATCGATTACTCTTCCTAAAGGAGTTACCGAAGATATCTTTGTCAAAGTTAGGAATTTCCATTTTCCTACCGACTTTGTTGTTGTTGAATTTGAAGTCGATCCTCGAGTTACTATTACTTGGGAGATCCTTTTGCGATACAACCATATTCTTTATTGGGATGTATGACGATAGGAGAGTTGTTTATGGAGGGAACAGGAGTGAACAAATAACTTTTCATGTCGATGCATTATTCTCGTCCAAAAATCCTCAAAAGCAATCAAAGAGTCAATTAAAATGTTAGCTTAATGACTCATGCAAGGATAGTTTTAAAAGGTTTACCAACGAACCTGCTCTAGTTTTTCACCTCACCGGAAATGATGTTCGACGATTGAAAAACGAAAAAGGCCAGACGTGAGTATCTCGCAGAGCCGACGGCTAAACGCCAAACTCGTATCACACCTTGTTTGAAGAATTTTAAAGTTATTTGCAAGGAGAGCATTTTTCATTCAAACAAAACACCTTAAGTTTCTTTGGTTTTTGCAATCACATCCACCTTACCGTCTATTGAGCCCAAGGATTCTCTCATAATGGGGGACGAGCACCTTAGTACTTTTAGTGTTGAGGAAATTATCCCAATCCCAAGAGAATCCGAGGATACATCCGGGAGTGATAGTGAGAACGTTTTACCTTCATGTGATGATTTATCTTCCATCAACGTTCCACGTGATGATTTCGTGACTTTCTCTAACCCTCTTTTCGAATTTAACGATGAATATGTCTCTAGTGACGTAAACCCTCTTTTTGATGAAGTGTTAGAGGACATCGAGTGCAAGGATTCTTATGATTCCAACCTTGATGAGTCGACTTTCCTAGTCACGCCTCTTTCTAATTCTAACAAGGATGAGTGTCTCGCTCCAGGAGACGACATTGAGTTTCTACTTCACCATGATCCGTCTACTCCTTTGAAAAGCGTTGCTTCCATTCTCAAGGGATTCATCAATGAACCACCTTTCGAAGAGAATGACGATTTATTTGATTTGGAATGTAAAACGAATGATTGGAAAAGAATCTTATACGATGCTCAAATTGATAAGGCTGAATGTTTCGACCCAGGAGGCGACAATGATGAGATCGATGCTTTTCTAGCTATCGAAGTTCCTACGTATATTGAGAAATGTTATTATGACTCTAGAAGGAACGTATTATATCTTGCGAGTTTGCTTAGTGATCGATACCTCCCATATCTCTCTTCGAAGTATTTTTGGATCATGAACCACCAACACATTGAGAAATGAATCAGATCATGATACTTTTTCTCCCCAAAGTGATCTCTCCCACCATGAGTTTGTTGGATCAGTTATCATGATTCTCTGAGTAATTGATAGTGAGCCACGGATTATATCCGCTCGATGTTCGTTGCTTATGCGGAAATTTCATCTTCAAGTCGCCAGAAAATTCTCATACAATCATCGAGTCTCTTCCCACATCTACTACTCTCGTTGAGGATAGTGACTCTAATAGGGAAGAGATCGATATATTTTCTGGACCAAATGATTCGATACCACCGGGTATTGAAAGTGATTTTGACTCAGAAGAGGATATTATTGACAACTTGCTTAACGATGATCCTATACCCGAATATGAGCGTTTAACCTTCGACATGGAACCCGATGTGCCCGTGATAAACAATGTTGATGAGCTTAATGAAGACGAATGTTTTGACCCAGGGGGAGGTGAGATTAATGTTGAAGTTGATGATTCCTTCACATTTGTAATTCGGACTTTTCTCCCGTATCTCACTTACCCTGAGGTTTCTCCTTTACTTTCCTCCACCGAGAATGAGGACACCATTTTTGACCCCGGCATCTTCGCTTTTCATTTTTCTTTTCAAGAGCCGGTGGTAGTTAAACGTTTCATGGAATTTTGTTCTTCCACTTGTTTCATCCCCAAGGACGAATAAATTCGGGGATCGAGTCAAGCTATGTGACTCGGTTACCAAAAACAAAGCGCTTCGTGGGAGGCACCCCATGCTTATCCTTCTATTTTCTTTCTTATTTCTATTGTGATGTGAGGAGGCTTGTACTCTTCCGATTCTTGTTGTTGTTTGTACTTGTGATTGTTTGCAGGATTGACCCAAAATTTTCTAAAGACTCTCGTGTTCGGTGTTTTGTCCCGGTCCACTCGAGCTTCCTAGCCTTTGCTTGCCATTAGTTTGGGGAAATCCGATATCCTAAAGATTATTATCGACTAACATTTATCTTTTAGCATACTTGATAAACGGCTAAAGATGTTTGTGATACTTTCTTCATGTTTAGATTATGCATTCGACTTTTTGAGTTCTAGTATGGGGTTTTTTTTAAAAGTCTTAGGCTAGGAAACATTGAGGACAATGTTTAATTTTAGTATGGGGTAGTATATCTTCGATATGATCTTGCCTACCTTTTACCGTTGTTTTCACGTACCCTGTTTTCCCACAAAAATTTTAAATTTTTAAGCCTTAAATATCTAGTTTATTTCTTAAAAAAAATATGTTGAATAATAGAAAAAAATAAGTTGACACGAATGTAGGTTTTCCGTTGGTGAGAATGAAAAGTAAATTTTGACCCGACCGATTTTATATCGTAGCTTTCTCCTTAACTATAAATAGATTGTATGTTTGCTTAGATTTTTTAGAAAGAGCTATAAAACGCTATCTAGTTGAAAAAAAGTAAGAATTTGCATGTTCCCATATTGGATTTGAATATGTGTAAGATCAATTTATTAGAGTGGAGTTTGTTGCTCAATGTGACTTGTTAAGTGCCGATCTTTAATTCATTAGGCAAAGATTCTCACGAGTTTATTTCTTATAAATTTTAAATTTGTGAAGAACAAGAGATGATTAAAGTAGGAGTATAAGTTTTGATTGTCTTAAACATATGAATAGATAGATTCTTTAAGGCTCATAAGTGTTAATTGTGGCTTTTTCTCCCATTAGCTTGTTTCTTTTTTATATAATTTGTTTAATAAATAGAGTTGTGCGGTTTTTTGGTTAATAATTAGTTAATAGAAGTTTTCTTTAGTTCCTTTGTGATTAAGATGAGTACACATCAGGAATACTTAATTTGGCATACTATATGTATCACAAGAATAAATATTTTGCTTATCCCTTATGTGTTTAGGGTATATGGGGTAAGTAGAATCTAATAAGTGAAATATTATTTATTCCTTAAAGAGCCTTAGGGTATATGGGATGGATATTGTTGCTTAATTTTTTTCTTGTTTGTCCTTAAAAAGGCCTTGGGTATCTTGGTGCAAAATAAGATTGGTCCATTTATGTCTTAAAGAGCCTTGGGTATATGACATGAATGGTACCTTGCTTAAGTAACCTAATAAAAGCCAAATTTTGGTCGCCTCGATGTGGACTTTAATCTTGATGACATTGGTTTCTTTTGAAAAAAGGGTAGAAATAATTATTACTATTTTTTTAACTGTTATGCTTTATTTCAGATGTATAAGTATCGAAATAAAGTCTTAAAGAGCCTTCGGGTATATGACTTAAATAAAATCTTGAGATACAAAATTAGGGAATAAGGGAGGAAAAGTAAGTACACAATTAGCTTTTATGAGTAGTGTTAGCATCATAACTTGTATTTTGCAATGATCTTGTTTTTAAGCTTGGTTTGGAGAGGTGAAAGTCGGGGACGATGAATTTATCTTTTTAGACACTTTAAGTGCTTTTTGTTCCATGATCCTAAAAGTTATCAATGAATAATGAAAACATTACATTATGTCACACATGAATAAGTTGTAAATTGTAGGATATAAATCATAAAAATCATAAAAAATGAAAAAAAGTTTTGAAAAATAGGAAAATGGGGTGTTTTAAAGCTTGTGATTTCTTAACTCTCTCCACGAAAGTCTTTGCTACTTTCCAAAGATTTAGTTTGGGGAAGTTTTGAGGTATTTGGTTTTAGAGCATATAATATTGCGTGAGGACACGACAATCACTTAGTTTGGGGAATTTTGATATGTGTGAAAACACATATATGTTTTATATCAAAAATGGCCCTAAAAAGATAAAATTGTGCATAAAATGCTTGTATATTGCTTGTTTTATCTTTGTGATTGTGTAGGGGGGGAGGTACGGTATAGTGCAAATTTCATAAGAACACGGCCCAAACCAGGACACACACGGACAGTGAGAAATGGGGAAAGAAAGAGTACACAAAAAGAGCCAGAAAGTTTTGACAAGATCAACAAAGTCAACTCTTGTCAAACATTGGGTCAACCACAAAAAGATCAAAACCAAAACAAATATCCAAATCAGCCATAATGTTTAAATCAAATCTCACCAAAAGTTCCAAAAACCCTAACACTGTTAGCCTTTTATTAATAAAGACTAACGGTCGTTAGTCTTTTATAACAAATCCTTTAAAAACCCTTTTAATCCAAAACCAAAACACCCGGCCCAATTCCCTTTTATACCCGGACTAGGTCAAGAACGACCTAAACCCTCAGTCAAATTCTAGAACAAACGGTTAAAAAGGAAAAAAAGAGCGCGTAACTCTTGTTACTATTCATCATCTCTTTCATTTAACCATAAGCTCAAATCAAAGGGTAAAATCAAATTGATTGCGTCGCTCAACAATTCAAGCACCAAACTCCTATGTGGCAAAAGGAAACGTCACTTAAGGCTCTTATTGGTCAAAAACGGGACAAGGATGACACGTGGGCATTGAAAGAAGCACACCAATGATTGGATTTTTACACTAAATTTTGTGCAAAAGAAACACACAAGGTCTGACACACGGAATGCCACGTTGGCAATCCGTGTGCTCATCATATCAATCCAACGGACCATAAATGAGATCAAAGGATTAAGGGCTAAGATCATGGATAAGAGGACCGGGCAAGACTCCTAGAAGCTTTACTCCCCCCAAGGCTATAAATAAGAGGCAAGCCTCACCACACAGTGCTTATCTTCTTTTTTCTGCATTTTTTTTAGTTGTTAGTAGTTTAAGTAAACTTTTCACTTAAATGTAATTTCTTATTAAGCTCTTGTATTTTCAATTTCAAGTTTTGTAATCTGTTTTAAATCAATGAAATAGTAGTTTACCTTAATAAATATGTTTTTGCTTGTTTTACTCTTAAATTTCTAAAAGTTCTTATTCATTTCTCTATAAGCTCTAATACTGTTACATAAGCTCTAATAAGCTATCTAGCTCTTAAGTCTCTAGCTAGAGTAGCTCAAGTTAATCATTAAATCTACTTAAACAATACAAATTAGCTTAATCCTATGCTTATAAGGATTTTGGTTGCTTGGATGATAAGCTTACTCTGGAAGAGCTTATTGAACTTTACTAGTCTATCCTTGTGATAAAGCTAGGCTTGAGGACAACTCTTTAGCAAAATTAAGCCTTTGTTTAGCTAAGGCATTTGTAAGTTCTCATTTATCTTTTCTGTCCTTAATTTCATAGTTTAAATCAGATTAATATGCTTATTTACTTGCTTATTTTTGCTTATAATTGCTTATTATGTCTTATTAGTTAAGTTTGATTATCTGTTTTTAGCTTCAATAGTCTAGATCATAGTTTTCATAATTTTGCTTCTTAAATCATTAAAAAAACTAAAAAAATTAGCATTAATTATTTAAATGTTAGTTATGCTTATTCAGTTTGCTAACATCTGGTTCTTTAGATTGTTAATAAAGACTCATCAAATTGAGTATTTGATACTCTTGCTCACTAGATCTCTATTTCATAAGCTCAAATGAATTTTGATAAAAATAAGGGGGGTGTTCTTGTTGCATAGCTGTACTAAACCACAGTTTAGTACTGCTTAGTGGCCATTTGGTCTTCGGATTTTGGTTTTAATCTTTTATTTAAATCTGTTTATGCTGGATTTATTAATTAGATTAGAGTTATTTTAGGTTCTCATTAAGTTAGTTTAGTTATATGGTTCAATCTGTTAAAAGTCTAGTTTGGTTTATAAGCTCTAATCACACCTGGTAATTGTAGTGTCCTTATTTGCTCTTAGTTGTGTTTTTAATAAGTGTAGAAGTCGTTTACATTAGGTCTGCATTTAAGGTTTTTAATTTTGGTTCAAATTGTGTCAACTGCATCAGCAGTATTAAGTGTCAAGTAGCCTTTTTCATCATCAATTTTCAGAAGGTAATTGTAGGAATTAGATTTAGATATTTAGTACATAATTAGATCTAGTGCAATAGTTAATTGGTTTCAATTTGCTTTTTGAAAATAAGTTCATTAGCATATCTGTTTTTAGCCTTAAAATAAGCTTTTTGTCTTTTCAATTTCAAAACCAAAAGTAACTAAGTGTTCTTAGTGTATAAGCTGTTTTCAACAAGCCTTTTCATTAAGCTCCTGAATTTCAAAATGGTTTTAAAAAGTTGTTTTAAGTAGTATTTTAGGTGTACTTTTTAGGGTAATAAGCCAAAAGTCCATAAGGATCCTTTAGCTTATTTAAAAATAAGCTCAAAGGTGCCTTAAGGGGCTGTTTGGTTAACAGTTTACACCATAAGTGCTTATTCCTTTATTCTAGCTTATCTGCTTATTGTTATGGCTTATTTAGGTTTAGTTTAGCTTTTTAGGTTAGTATAAGTCCATTTTAGCTTATTTGTTTTTTCATTTGCTTATTTGAGCTTATTTGCTTTCTAGTGTAAAATTTTAAGTGTTTTTAAGCTTTATAGCTTTTATGTCATTCTAGCTTATCAATTGTGCTTATTTTAGTTCTTATGTACTTATTAAATATAGTTTTTAATCTGTTTTAGCTTATTTAACTTTTCCCTTAGCTTATTTGTTCTTAAAAAGCCCAAACAGTTTGCATTTTATAGATTTAGTAGGATTTGCTTATTCTGTCATTTTTCCTAGCTTATTTCGTACTTATTTGTGGTTTATAAAAATAGTGTCTTTTCAAAAAGTGCTTATTTTTTTGTCCTTAAAAAAGTTGTAAAAAAAATAGAATTTAAAAATATTTGAGAAAGGGGAAGTCCCAAGTGAGCTAGGGCTCGAACCTGGGACCTCAACCCTCTCAACAAAACGTCCCACACAACACACCCTAAACCATCATGCTACAATAGCTCATCTGTTAGGATCTTTCATTATTAATCTTTTATATACATTTTAGGATTTTAGTATAATAAGCTGTTTTAGACTTATTGTTCACAGCTATTCGATAGAGCTGTATTTTCCAAGCTTTATTTTTCTTAGGTTCCTTCTGGTTAAATGATTTTTTTCGTTAATTTTTTCAGAATTTTTATAATTAGTTTAGTATTTTTATTAAAAACTTTAAAAATTCATAAAAAATAGAAAGATAATCAAAAAAATATAATTCTTTTTTAGAAAATTTTCTTTTATTATATAGTTTCTAGGAAATTTAGTTTTGCTTCTGTAGGGTTAAAATTGCAAAATTTCAATTTTTAAAGAACGGGATTCGTTCCGATTCACGTTTTTTGTGCTTTTAAATTCAACTCCGTTTTTGTTCTAGTTTTCTTTAATCTTACTTTTTAGTCAATTATGGTTAGTTAAAAGTAAAAAAATTCATTTTAGGTTTATTTTAACTATTTAGGTTTTTTAGGTCCCGTTTAGGATTCTCGATTTGCGTTTTTAGTTAAAATTTACTTTCCCGTATTGATTTCTCGTAGTTAGGTTTATTTGTCCCTTTTAATTGCTCACTTTTAGGATTTTAGAAAACAACGCATTTCGACCCCAATTCGTCATTGTTCCAAATAAACAAAACGTGGTCTCAATGACAAAAATGGCAAAAGTGAAAGGAAGTGCTTTAGATGCGGAGATCCAAATCATCTTATTGGAGAATGTCCAAAGCCACCGAGAGACAAGAACCAAAGAGCATTTGTTGGAGGTTCTTGGAGCGATAGCGGTGAAGAAGATGATGAAAAGATCCAAGACGAGACATGTCTTGTAGCTCAAGCACCAAATGAGGTATGTTCCGAATCTTCTTACTTTAGTGATGAAAACTCATCAATTGATGATTTAGCTTTAGACAATGAATATGATAAATTGTGCAAAATGAGTTTAATGATAATCACTAAGAACAAAAGGTTAAAAGCTATTAGAAATAGTCTAGAAAATGAGCTTAGAGAATTAAAAGATAGATTATCCACACTCGAGAAAAACAAGGGAGTTGATCTCGATTGTGCAAAGTGTCATACACTTAAAATTGAAAATGAAAAGCTCAAAGAAGAATCTACTAGATTAAACAAATTTGAAAAGAGTACACATTGCTTGAATGAAATGTTAAGTAATCAAAAACCCTCCGGTGATAAATTAGGTTTAGGGTTTAATTCATTTGAAGCATCATCTAGTGGAACTAAGGAAATAAAATTTGTGAAAGCTCAGAAAAAGACGTGTTCTGATGGAGGTCCCATAATTATAGGCGGCCCCCTTAATGATCCGGCGGCCCCCAAAATAAATATGGGACCGCCCCCAGTTACACCTGGATCTGAGAAAACTGTGACTTTTCAAAAATCCATTTTGGGTCCTAGACCAAAACACATAATTGTAAAGAAAGTCAAAGTTCCCGTTGCTAGTGACAATGAAGTTAAACAATTCTATAAGCCATTGTCAAAACCCGGAGTTGGATTTTCGAAACCTAATTTTAGATCTAAAACTTCACCTCCTAGAAGAGTCAATAATAATTATTCTCGTCCTAAAACACCACAACCTAAAAGACATGTTGGTCGACAAAACCAACCCCATGGATTTCCCGTAACTTGGAACAACTTTCCACATCAAAGTTACATGCCATGGGAAATGTGTCTTCCATTCTCACATCCCAAACAATTGCATCAAATGCAAGGGATGTTTGGCACTAACAACTTTGGACCCATGAGATATTGGGGACCAAATGTTTGAGTTATTGTCTTATATAAATAGATATGCCTTGGAGTCGATTTGGAGCCCGACGAATGGATCAAGGATAGCGGATGTTCCAAACATATGACGGGCAACCGAAAGCTCTTCTCCACTTACAAGGCATACAATGGAGGTAACGTTATTTTTGGTAGTAATCTTCGCGGTAACATCATTGGCAAAGGTACGATTTCTAATGACTCTCTTAAAATAGATAATGTAGAACATGTTGATAATCTAGGATTCAACTTGCTAAGTATAGGACAAATATGTGATAATAAGTGTAGAGTAACTTTTTCTGAACATGATAGTGAAATCACTAAGGACGGTAAAGTGATAGGTAGAGGTATTAGGAAGAAAGGCTTATATGTGATGAAATTAGGAAATAAGCCTAAGGATCAAATTTGTCTAGCAACGATTGATGATAATTCCACTTTGTGGCATAGGAGATTAGGTCACGCAAATATGCGTCTCATTCAATCGTTAGCTTCTAAGGAATTAGTTAGGAACCTACCTAAGCTTAAGTTTGATCAACATTTTTGTGATGCTTGCAAAATTGGAAAACAAGCTCACGCTAGTCACAAAGCTAAGAATGTAGTCTCAACGACTAAATGCTTAGAACTTCTCCATATGGATCTTTTTGGTCCATCCGCCGTACGGAGCTACGGAGGAAATCGTTACACCCTAGTCATAGTAGATGACTACTCTAGGTATACTTGGACTAGATTTCTTAAGAATAAAACCGAAGCTTTCGATCAATTCGAAATATTTAGTAAGAAAATCCAAAATCAATTAGGATGTACAATAGTGTCAATAAGAACCGACCACGGTAGAGAATTTGATAATGAAGTGCAATTTGGAGAGTTTTGTAATGCCAATGGTATTACTCACAACTTCTCGGCTCCACGCACTCCTCAATCAAATGGCGTGGTTGAAAGGAAAAATAGGACACTTCAAGAAATAAGTAGAACAATGTTGAACGAGCAATCGTTACCACAAAAGTTTTGGTGTAACGCTGTAGATACTTCAACATATATTCTCAACCGAATCCTAATTAGAACCATCCTAGGAAAAACACCTTATGAAATCTTGAGAGGTAGGAAACCTACTCTTGACTATTTTAGAGTGTTTGGAAGCAAGTGCTTCATTCTAAACACTAAAGACTACCTTACCAAGTTTGACCCAAAGTCTTACGAAGGTGTCTTTCTAGGTTACTCCCAAAATAGTAAAGCCTATATCATTCTTAATAAACACACTAGGAAAATCGAAGAATCACTCAACGTGACATTCGATGAAACTCCTCCACCTTCTAAGACATCACCCTTGGTGGACGATGACTTAGATGAAGAAGAAGCTATTAGGGAAATCAAAAAGAAAAACCTAGAAAATGTTGTTGAGGATGAAACTTTAGAGATTGACGAAATAGTCAATATTAAGGAATCTAGGAACCATCCCCTAGAAAATGTCATAGGAAACCTCAACCAAAGAACCCTTAGATCACAAGCCCAAAACCAAAGTAAACCTAAGAATGTGAATGAAGCCTTAGGAGATGAAAGTTGGATAGTCGCCATGCAAGAAGAATTAAATTAATTCATTGCTAACGACGTTTGGGAGTTAGTTCCACAACCTAAGAATATGACAATTATAGGAACTAAGTGGGTGTTTAGAAATAAGTTAGACGAGAACGGTGTTGTTTCTCAAAATAAGGCTAGATTAGTTGCTCAAGGATACAACCAACAAGAGGGCATCGATTATGATGAAACTTATGCCCCGGTTGCTAGACTTGAGTCTATTAGGATATTATTAGCTTATGCTTGCGCCTTAGATTTTAAATTATTCCAAATGGATGTAAAAAGTGCATTCCTGAACGGTTTTATCAATGAGGAGGTATACGTGGCACAACCTCCGGGATTCATTGATTTTTTGTGTCTACAAGAAAGCACACCAGCAAGAAGACAAGAATTCCAAGAAGGAACCCTAGTCATTTTTTCCTATTTAAGCATTGTAAAGCCCTTGAGGCCAAAGTAGTAGTCTTTAGTATTTAAAAAGTTTTAGTGTGTTAAGTTTTCATTTTAGTTCTCTTATGTACTTGTACTTCACTTTTCTTAATGAAAATTCAGTTGATTTTACATTAGTGTTCTAAGTTACAATCTTCTCTTTAAAACCTTTTAAGCTCTCAAGTATAAGCCATTTTTATAACCTGTTTTTAAAAAAACTTTAAAGAAAAATTCAAAAAAAAGAAAGGGACAAAGTTACTGTATGATCAAGCATTGGATGAATGAGCAATTTGGGATGGCTCATTGGTTTTGCTTAGTTTAAGCTTATTTATAGGCTTTGGATAGGATTTTAGAGCTTAATAGGTTTCAAAAATCCTGTTTTGAGCAAAGGATTAAAGGTACATTCCCTTTTAAATTTTGCTTAAAAGTTACTGTAGCAATTGCTTTTTAGCTTATTTTTAGCTTATTACTGTTCTTTTGTGCTTATTGATGTTTATTTAAGCTTAAGTTTGCCTTGTAGTTGATTTTCCTTCATTTTCATACAAATTGCTAAAAACTGTCTAATCTAGCTTATTCTGTTCTAGCTTATTATCCATTTTAAGTGCTTATTTGTTTAGCTTTTAATCTTTTTATTGTTTAAAATTGCATAAGTAGTAGTAGACTTTTAAAAATTTCAGTTAAATTTAGTTTTTATAGGTTTTTAAATCATCTTTAAAAATTAAGGGGGTGTTTGGGTTAAGAGTAAAAACGGGTCAAAACAAGATTTTCATGGGTTGGTGTCATGTTGGATAGCTTTAGCTTAAGTATTTAGCTAAATTTAGTCTGTATTTAAAAGGTTTTTAAGTTTAAAAATGTTTTTCAAGGGTGTCTAATTCATTCTTTGAAACTGTTGATTTAAAAAAAAAGATACAATGGCTTATTGGGATAAGCCATTGTATATTTGAGTTGTGGTTTAAAAAAGTGTGTTAATTGAATGTCTTAACCAGTTTTTAAAGTCCTTTAAGTCATTTGACTTTGTGAGTCAAAACTGTCAAAGGTTACTTGTAATTTTACAAAAGCAAAAAGCCCATTTTCACTCTCAAAAATCAGCAGGTTTACTAGTGTTTTAGGTTTTAAAAAAGGTGTGCACAAGTTCATTTATTGGTGTTCTTAATCTGTTTTAACTTAGTTTCTTAATTTGAGCTTATTTGACAGCTTAAAATAAGCTGTCAAATTAAGCCCTTGTTTTTAGCTTAATTCTCCCCTGGTGCTAGGGGGTGAATTTTAAGCCCTCTTTCTTAGCTTTTTAGTGAACTTAAGCCCAAGATTTTGGCTTATTTTGAGAGCCAATAAGCTCTTTGTTAAATTCCCTAAGTTTCAGACCTTAGAAAGCCCTCTTGATAGCTTATTTTTAAGCCAAGTTTTTGTCCCTAGCTTAAGTTTTACACCAACAGCACTAACTCTTTAGTTAGTACTGTTGTGGGTATTAAGCTACTTCTTGGCTTATTGAGCTTATTCCACTTTCTCACTTGTGTTCCTAATAGCTTATTTTGTTTAAGTGTTAAGTTATGAGTGCTTATTTTCCATTTCCTTGGCTTATTTAGTGTTAACAGCCTTGCCCTTTTAGCCTTTAAGCTTAGTTTTAGTTTTTTGTCTATATAAGCCCTTTTTAAGCTTATTTAGTTTATACATTTAGCTCTTTAGTGCTTATCTATGTTAGGTTAATTTAGCTTGCGTTAGTGCTTAAATTAGCATAGATAGATTATTATTTTTTTTTTGCTTATTAATCCTAATTTAGCTTAAATGTATCCGTCAATAGTCCAAATGACTTAGTGCAATATTAAGCTTTAAGCTTGTCTAAAGCTCTGTCGATTTTAAAAAAGCCACATTTTTAAGCTTATTCTATTAGCTTTTAAGAAAAAGTGGTAGTTAGAAAAAATTGTTAAGCTCATCGAGCTTAACAACTTATCATTCATAAGTTTTTCCAAAAAGCGCGTCGAAGGAGACAAAGGGTTACCCGGTGAGCAAGACTCGAACTCCGGGTCTCTACCCTCGTAACAGCATAAAAAAATGAAAAAAAGAAGAGTACGTTAATGGCTTATATAAAATAAGGACCATTTTGAAAAAAAAAAAAAATAATAAATAAAAAAAAAATTGTTTGATAAAAAGAAATAATCTTTATAACATAAAAAGTTTCTCCTCTAGAATTAAATACACCTCACTTTTTGTACACAAGTCTCGAGCCGCAGCGCACTATACCGGGCTTGCGACCCTTGGACTTTTACGTTAGCTATCTCCCAACTGGGGCCAGGGTAATTATAGGCGTTTTGGCTTTAAAGCACTATAAGCTGTAACAACTTATTACGGGCTTATTTATAAGCAAACTTTAGGTTTCTATTTTCTTCGTAGATTTATATAGTGTCTAGTATTTTAAGTAAAATTTTCAGATTTTTTCAAAGTCGTTTAGATATTTTTTATAAATTTAAATTTCGTAAAATTTAAAAATTCCATAAAAATACAAAAAGTTATCAATAAAAATTTTTCTTTTTAGAAAATTTTATTTCGTCATATAATTTGTACAGGAAAAATATAAAACTTTCGTAGTAGTCATTTTTGTAACTTTTTTATTATATAAGAACGAGGTCGGGTTGCGTTTTTGTCTTGACTTCGCTTTTTTGTGGGTCAAACGACCTCCGTTTTCAGTCTAGTCTTTTCATTCTTCGTTATCTGACTCTACTGCGGTAGTTTAGAAAGTTGAAAATTTCTTATATCGGTTAATTTTTGAAGGATTTTAGGTTTTTCCCCTCTTTGTTCGGGGATTCTAGCACTCAGTTTTCTGAGCTTACTTCGTAATTTTTAGGTTTTTCTTAAACGTTTTTGTTTATTATTGTTTAATTTAGCTTTCCACACTCTCAATTCATTTTTCTCATTCAAACTCCAATCTTCCGACTGTATCGATTCTCCAGTCCAGCCTCGTTGGGGATAAACGACCCGGGAACATTCTATACTACTTCTCGGTATTATTGATCTTGTTGATTTTTAGACTTATATATATTTTATATTTTATCATATATTATATATTTAGTATAAAATTCGACAATCAACTATAGAAAATACTGACACCCTTCATGGACTTGTAAAATGCGCTAGAAAACACAATCCTAGTGAACCTCTATTAGAATCTGCTTGCATGTTTGCAAAACACGTTCATGAATTGTTAGTTTATGTCTCTAAGACATGCCTTAATTTACCAAAACCTAGTGAGAAATTAGTTGCTGTCACACCACTGAACAAGGACAAAAAAGTTAGATTTGCTGACCTGCTCACATCTTTAAGCAACACTCAGAAAAGGTTGATTCCCACACAACACAAGACTCTAACAAACCTTTTTTGCATTCTATAGGAATAAAATGTTCTACTGGTGCTAGCGGATCAAATCCTTCAGGCAATACAAAGAACAATAAGATCTCGCAACCATCATGTAGCAACAAGACCAATAAAGTAGACGACCAATCTAAGAGCGTTAAGTCTAGGAAGAATAAAAAGAATCGTGTTGTCAAAACTGAATGTAATACTCATGTAATGTAATCTATATTAAATGCAAATTCTCAATCTGTTTGTGCTATCTGTAATGAATGCTTGTTTGATGCAAATCATGATAAATGTATTCTTGATTATGTTCATGATGTGAATGTGTTGACTAAATCTAAACATATTAAGTGTAAAAATAAAATGAGAAAAGTATGGAAACATACGGGTAAGGTGTTCAATGAAATTGGATATAGATGGAAACCTACAGGAAGAATCCTCACTATAATTGGAAATAGGTGCCCTTTAACTAGGATTACCTCCACTAAAGAACTGTCTCTTAAGGAAACCACTATAACACCAGTAATCACACCATCCCTAAAACTTAAGGTATACAGTAGAAAACCAAAAGCATCAAGATCTGTAGGTTCTAGTAGCAAAGTTAAGATTGTAGAATCTAAGACTTCTAACACTAAGGAACCCAAACAATCTTGGGGATCTACTAATTCTGATGTTCCGTCTTTTTCTCTTATCGATTGCAGGTTGTCTAAATTGTTCTTTGGTATTTGGACTCTGGATTCTCAAAGCATATAACCGAAAATCACTCTCAACTCATCAACTTCGTCAGTAAATTTTTGGGTACCGTCAGATTTGGGAATGATCATATTGCTAAGATAATGGGTTATGGAGACTATCAAATAGGAAATGTTACAATATCTCAGGTTTACTATGTGGAAGGGTTAGGTCACAATTATTCTTCGTGGGACAATCTTGTGATTCTAATCTCGAAGTAGCCTCTCGCAAACACACCTGCTTCATTCGTGACTTAGAATGTGTTGATCTACTCAAGGGACCAAGGGGTTCAAACTTATACACTTTGTCTATGGAAAATTTGTTGCTTTCCTTTCCTATATGTATCTTGTCTAAGGCCTCAAAGACCAAGTCTTGGTTATGGCATCGAAGATTATCTCATTTAAACTTTGATTATATCACTTCTCTTGCCAAACAAGGTCTCGTCTGAGAACTTCCAAAGCTAAAGTATTAGAATGATCACTTGTGCTCTGCCTGTGCTCTTGGTAAAAGCAAGAAACACTCCCATAAACCAAAAGCTGAATAAGTCAGAATCCCACATCAAACATCTGTTGCTCATACAGAATCGTTTGAATGTAACCGTTAGCAACATCAGGACTGATAATGGCACAGAATTTGTCAATCAAACACTAAGAGCTTATTATGAAGAAGTCGGAATCTCACATCAAACATCTTTTGCTCGTACTCCACAATAGAATGACATTGTAGAAAGATAGAACCGTACTTTAGTGGAAGCTGCTCGCACCATGTTGATCTTTTCAAAGGCTCTGTTATTTCTCTGGACATAAGCAGTCGCGACAGCTTGCTATACTAAAACCGATCATTAATCCGAAAACATCACAACAAAACAACGTATGAACTTCTCCATGATCGAAAACCTGGCTTATCTTATCTTCATGTCTTTGGTGCTCTCTGCTATCTCACTAATGACAGTGAAGACCTTGGTAAGTTGAAACCTAAAGCTGAATGAGGAATCTTTGTTGTTTATGCTCCTACAAAGAAAGCATTCTGAATCTACAACAAAAGGACCTGTTTGATCATTGAAACTATTCATGTTGATTTTGAAGAGTTGACAGCAATGGCATCTGAATAATACAGTTCATGACCCGGGCCTAAACTTATGACTCCTAGAACAATCCGTTTAGGACTCGTGCAAAACATTCCTTCTCTAACACCGTGTGTCCCACCAACAAAGAACGACTGGGAAATATCGTTTCAGCCAATGTTTGATGAGTACCTTAATCCTCCATCATGTGTTGATCCTCAAATTCCTGCAGTTATTGCTCCAGAACCTGTTGTTTCAACCGGTACACCTTTCTCAACTATAATTGATCAATATGCACCATCTACAAGTACCTCTGAAACAACTTAAGAAACCATCTCTAGTTATTCCTCTCGATGTTGAAGACACAGATTGATGTGTGCTTAAACACGCATCATTTTTATACCAGAAAACACACTAAAATAGACGAATAACTCAAAAATATATATAATTGTATTTCAAAAATGCTTGTGGGTTGTCATTTTTTCTTACAGGTACAAAGGATTGAAAATGGAGCAAAAACAAAGATTTTCGAACTCGACTCGATCAAGTTTATGCATTTTTTGAAGTCAAGACAAAATCTAAGAGAGAGTACAAGCACACCATTAGATAATGCTCGAAAAAAAGAATCCAACGGCCCCGACCTCACCTAAAAACTCGACCCGGTTCACATTTTATGAGCCAAATAATATTGTTAAATATTAATTAAATAAAACTCCTAAAATTACACTATCCACACCATATTTTTAAGTCACTTGGTCCAATTATCACCCCTGTATTGGATAGAACACCTCATCCTCTCCACCTCATATCTTCCTCATCACCCTTGCCACATGAAGGATTCTCATTAGATGAAACACCTCATCACCTCTAATCTAGAGGATATTTATCCCCTCTCCACTTCATTCTTTAGTAACTTTTTTTTCATACTTCTCTTACTAAAATTAGATTAGTTTATATTTTGTATTAGTTTAGCACTTGTAATAGACTAGCTTATTGTAACATATTAGGTAGCTTATTTTGTAAACTCTAGCTTATTGATAAGCTTTATTAATGAAGATGAATGTTTTGAAGATTTGTGTTACTTGATCTTATTTCTCACTCTAATCCTCTATTCCTTGTTATAAATTTCTATTAAGCTCTTTTATAAATAAATAAGAACTTATAAGATTGTATGAGCTTATTAAGAGCTTATCTACTATAAAATAGCTTTTAAACTTTTATAAGAGAGGTTTAAATTAAATTATCTCTTTTATGTTTTCATTCGTAGCTTATATCTGAATAAGCTCAATCATATAGCTTATTTTCGGATTATTGAGATTAGCTTTTATTCGGATAGCTTAAGCATAGCTTATTCGGTTTAGCTTATTTCAAATACTTTTGGTTTTAAGTTTTCGAATATGCTTCATATAGCTTATTTCGAGAAGCTTATTCACCTAGCTTTATTTTCGGATAAGCTAGCTTTAGCTTATTTGAATAAGTAGTTTACATTTAGTAATTTTCGATTAGTTACAAATCTATTTACTTTGTAGCTTTAGATCGAATGAGCTTTAATATAGCTTATTTCGATAAGCTTAAAACTAGATTAGTAATTTTTTGATTAAGCTCTCTTTTAGCTTTTTCAATCTAGCTTATCTAGTAGATTATTAGTTTTTAATTTGAGTCTAGCTATGCACGTGTCCTTTAAACCTTTAATTCATTTGATTCAATTTTAGTTGCTTTACATTTCATCAATCTACTCTTAAATGTCATGTTTCATTTTTAACGTCAAGTGATTTCTTTAATTTTTAGCTTTATCAAATCTCTTTAATTCAACTTTTTATAAATAGTTTTTATCTTAGTAGTTTCGTTGAAAGTCTTGATACAAAAAATGTTTTTATAAATAGTTTTTAGTTTCATCTCTAGCTTATAATTGATATATTGTTCGTATTAACCTTGATTGTGTTTTGATAGAACCATTCCTACATCTAAGGCGTAGAGCTTAAGGATCTTATAAGCTAGCTTAATTTCTAAAGTTTAAAGTTTTTGTAGTTTTTATAAAGCTATTTAGTATATAAAGCTTACAACTTTATTAACTAATTAGTGGAGTAAAATCTAATAAAGAACTAAACTTTAGTGTTTTATTAGTTTATAAGACCGGGTGGTTTAGTTCGTCTCCATTTTGTCAAACGGGTTCTACTTTCTTACCTTTTTCAATCCGTAGTAGTTTTAGTTTAGTAATTAGTTTAGAAAATATGTTTATGTTAATAATTGTTAATTTGATTGATGCTAGCTTAGTAGGCATGATTAGTGAGTAGAATATTACATGATTGTTAAGTGAGTAGTGACTAGAGAATTAAGTGTGAAATAAAGAGGATTGTTGATTAATAATTTTCGAATTATTTAGATTTCTTTTTTTGGTTATTTTGACGGGTAAAAGCCGTTAGGATAATCAAACATTAATCTAGTAATTTGTATCAAAATAAAGGATTGTTTTCAAAATAAACCAACATTGTGAGAAAATAATTTTTAAACGGGTACTAATTCATCAATTAAAACTCTCCTTCACACTTAATGATCTTTTCGCCTCACTTGACAAGCATATCCGTTAGACATGTATTTTAGATCTTTTAGCTTAATATTTCTTAGTTTTAATCATTAGTATAGCTTTTTAATTCTATAAAACCAACCAAAAATATACGATAATCAAGCATCCAATAAAAGACATCAACGTGAATTTCTATTCATTTCTCACTGTGGACACGACTCCGCAAGATTGAATTATTAGTTTTCCTCAAGTAATTCTTATATCTAATGGGAAATACTATATTGTTACTCGACACATTTACGACGTTATCAAGTTTTTGACGACGCTGTCGAGGAGATTTGTATGATTTTTGCGTTGTGTTTCGAGTTAGTAACTTGAAGATCCTTTCTTTTGAAAGTTTATTTTTGTATTAATAATAATAATAATAATAATAATAATAATAATAAATATATAAAAATCCAAAAAAATATTTTCCATTTCTATCTTATTCTTTTATATATATATATATATATATATATATATATATATATATATTAAAAATATATAAAATAATTTTATTTCACTTTTATTATCTTTACAAAAATCCAAAAATATTTTCTATCTTATTTCTTTTTAGTGCATGTGCACACGTTCTTCTACGACCGACCTCTTTTCGCTTTTTGAAGATCCCGAGAGATTAATTAGTCGACGAAATCGTGGTGAACCGTCACTTTTATTTGATTTTAATGAAATTAATATGGATCCTATTAACAATCAGGGACCGCCTCCTGCGGGTCCTATTCCTTAAAATCCGGCTCTCGATCTCTGAACGATGGAGGAGCTGTGCCAGCCGACTATAAATGGCCGGGGCAGACCGATCGCTCCCGTTAACATTCAGGCTACGGATTTCAGACTTAAGAATTACATGATTCAACAAGTCCAACAGAGCTGTCAATACCATGGTTTACCAGGTGACGATGCTAATAAGCATATTGACAAGTTCTTGACTATGACTCAGAGCATGATGCAAAATAAAGTCCCGCATGACGTCCTGCGCTTATGTCTCTTTCCTTATTCTTTGACGCATCATGCCACCACTTGGTTTGATTGTCTACCACATAATTCTATCCATAGATGGGAAGAGATGGTTACCAAGTTTCTATCGAAATACTTCCTCCTTCTAGGGTTACAAACTTAAGGAATGATATCAGTAACTTCCGACAGCTTCCTGATGAATCTTTATTCGAAGCTTGGGAACGTTACAAGTTGTTTATTGACCGTGTCCTAATCATAACATGTTACTCGTCACTCAAATAGATACATTCTATAACGGGTTAACTTTGAGACACCATGATACAATCAATGCTGCTGCTGGAGGCACCTTTATGAAAAGGCGACCTGAAAAGTGTTATGATTTAATTGAAAATATGACCGCTCACCACAATGACTGGGATACCTCAGCTCAAAAGGGCGAGTCATCTAGATTGATCACTTCTTCATCTTCTGAGATAGCATCTCTTGCTAAGTAAATTGCCAAAATGAACAAGTATTTTCTAAGAATGAGCCAATCCAATCAGCAAGTTAATGTTGTTAATCCAAGTTGCGAGACTTGTGGTGGTCCACATCATTATTCCGAGTGTCAGGCCGCCGGTGGCTTCACTCAATGGGACGTATATGCTGCTACAGGAAACCACAATGCGGGAGGTAACTCTTACCAACCTCAAGGAAACCGTAATCTCTTAAGCTATCATTCCAACAATTATCTTGGGCCACCCGGTTTCAATCAGGAAAATAATTCAAATCATAATAATCAAAACTTTCAGAATAGGAATAACCAGAATCAGTATCAAAATCGTTCTAATCAAGGTTATCAGAATCAAGGATTTAATCAAAACAACAGAGGGCAAAATTTTAACCAAGGGAATAATTATAATTAGAATCAAGGTTTTAATCAAAATCAAGCTTAGACGAATTTTCACCAAACTCCAAATCTTTAATCTACGGATGAGATATTGAGACAACATATAATTGCGTCTGATGCTAAGTTTCAATTATTAGCAAATCAAATGGCAAAAATAGAAAAAGCTTTTAATGAAAGACCTTAGGGTGCGCTTCCTAGAAACACCATTCCTAACCCTAGGGAAGATATTAAAGTAATTACCACACGGAGTGGTATTACTTTGGCTAGACCCTCAGTTCCATCACCTAACTCTTCTTCTTCTTCTAAGGAGGTGGAACGAGAGCCGAAGAAGACCATTGACCAGGTGCACATTTTAAGTTCAGGAAGTACCGCACGAGTCCTATCTCTGATAATCCAGCCAACTCCAGCTTCTAAATCAATTGAGATCCCTGAGCGAAATCCTCATCAGCCTCCTCTTCCTTATCCATCGAGGCTGAACAAGGAAAAACTTTAAGACAAATCTGATATACAAATTACAAAGTTCTTGGAAATCTTCAAGAAACTTCAATCCAATATCAGTCTTGTAGATGCCTTGGCTCAGATGTTGAAATATGCTAAAATGCTAAAAGATCTCCTTACAATAAGGAGAAACTTCTTGAATTAGCTAATACTCCTTTGAATGAAAATTGCTTAGCAGTTCTCCTTAATAAGCTTACGGAAAAGCTTGGAGACCTAGGAAATTCCTCATAACGTGCTACTTTAGAGAACTCGAGGTTTGCATGTCCTTAGCCGATCTAGGAGAAAGCATCAACCTTATGCCTCTTTCTATATATCAAAAGCTTATATTAGGGGAACTTAAACCCACTCGCATGAGCTTAGAGTTAGCTAACCGATCAGTCACATATCCGATTGGTATTGTTGAGGATGTGTTTGTGCAGGTGGAAAAGTTTACGTTCCCAGCTGACTTTGTTGTTGTTGACTATGACGTCATTCCTCGTGTTCCCCTTATCTTAGGGAGACCATTTTTACGGACGACCCGTGCTCTAGTCGATGTACACGGAGAAGAGTTGACTCTTAGAGTCGGTGATGAAAAATTAACCTTCAATGTTGAGAGCACTTTAAAATATCCTCATAAGCATGGAGATGAGTCAATCAATCAAATTGATATCATTGGCACTACATCCGAGGACCATTTTCACAAAGTGTTAAATGTTCAAAAATCAATTCATCCTTTGAGTGGCAGTCCCACTCCTTCTTCTGATCCTGTTGTCATGTCTTTTTCCCCATATCTTACCCCCTTTGGGGATAGTGACTTTCTCTTGGAAGATACTGACGCCTTTCTTGCTCTAGATGATTCAATACCACCTGAAATTGATAATGGAATATATGATTCGGAGGGAGATATTCTTTTTCTTGAAAAATTATTATATGATGATCCCACAAAAGATCTCCCTCCTAAAGAGCTTAAAATGATGAAACCAAAATGAATAAATCTTCAATTAAAGAACCTCCTGAATTAGAACTTAAGGACTTACCTCCCCACCTCGAGTACGCGTTTTTATAGGGAACTTCAAAGTTACCCGTGATTATCGCTAAAGACTTGAAAAGGGAGGAAAAGGATAAGCTTGTTAAGGTTTTAAAGTCACACAAACGAGCAATTCAGGGGCATTGATCCTAATTTTTTCACCCATAAAATATTGATAGAAGATGACTTTAAACCTGCTGTCCAACACCAGCGAAGGGTAAATCTAAAAATTCATGAAGTCATTAAAGCAAAATTTATCAAACTTTTGGATGCTGGATTGATTTAACCTATCTCGGATAGTCCTTGGGTTAGTCCTGTGCACGTCGTACCAAAGAAAGGTGGTATGATGGTAGTTACTAATAATAATAATGAGTTAATTCCGACTAGATTGGTCACGGGATGGCGTGTTTGTATCGACTATCGAGAATTAAATGACGCCACCCGTAAAGACCACTTTCCTCTTCCTTTCATGGACCAAATGCTTGAACGTTTAGCTGGGAATGAGTTCTATTGCTTTCTTGATGGTTTTTCTGGGTATTTCCAAATTCCTATCGATCCCCAAGACCAAGAAAAAACCACCTTCACCTGCCCTTATGGGACTATTTCTTACCATAGGATGCCTTTCGGTCTTTGCAATGTCCCAGGAACTTTTCAAAGGTGTATGGTGGCATTTTTCCATGATATGATTGAGAAAACCATGGAAGTTTTCATGGATGATTTTTGGTCTTTGGGGATTCATTCTCTTCTTGCCTCTCCCATTTAGACATGATGCTTAAAAGGTGTGAAGATACCAATCTTGTCTTAAATTGGGAGAAGTGCCACTTTAGGGTTAAAGAGGGTATTGTCCTCGGCCATAAGATTTCTAAAAATGGTATCGAGGTTGATCGAGCTAAAGTACATGTTATTGCTAAATTACCTCCTCCCACTACGGTTAGAGGAATAAGGAGTTTCTTAGGTCATGCCGGCTTTTATCGTAGATTTATTCAAGACTTCTCCAAAATAGCCCGGCCTATGACCCATCTCTTAGAGAAAGAAAATCCGTTCATATTTTTGAAAGAATGTATGGAATCTTTTGAGTTTCTTAAAAAGAAACTCACTGAGGCTCCTATTCTTGTGGCCCTTGATTGGGACTTACCGTTTGAGATCATGTGCGATGCAAGTGACTTTGCGGTAGGAGCAGTCTTGGGCCAGCGAAAGAACAAATATTTTCAGCATATACATTATGCGAGTAAGATTTTATCAGATGCTCAAACATATTACACCACTACGGAAAAAGAGTTATTAGCTGTGGTGTATGCGTTTGAGAAATTCCGGTCTTACCTTGTCTTGTCTAAGACAATAATGTAAACGAATCACTCGGCCTTAAAGTACTTATTTGCTAAGCAAGATGCTAAGCTAAGATTACTCCAATGGATTCTCCTGCTCCAAGAGTTTGATATCGAGATTCGCGATATAAAAAGAACAGAGAATCTTGCGGCTGATCATTTGAGTAGACTTGAAAATCCTTATAAAGGGGATCTTGTTGAAATGGAAACGAATGATAATTTTCCACATGAGTCCCTGCATATGATTGCCCTTAATGATGATAATGAACCCCTATGGTTTTCTGATATTGCAAACTACTTAGTGGGTAATGTGCTTATTAAAGGGATGTCATCCCAGCAAAAGAAGAAAATTTTAAAAGATATAAGACATTATTTTTGGGATGACCCCTATTTGTTTAGAATCTGTGCTGACCAAATAATTAGGCGGTGTGTGGATGGGAAGGAAGCTATGGATATTCTAGAAGCTTGTCACCATGGTCCCACCAGAGGACATCATGGCCCTAACTACACCGCCAAGAAAGTTTTCGATTCGAGTTTCTTTTGGCCCACTATATATCGTGATGCCCATGACATGGTCAAACACTGTGACACATGTCAACGTCAAGGAAAAATCTCACAAAGGGGCGAAATGCCCCAGAATCTTAGCTAGATTTGTAAGATCTTTGATGTATGGGGCATCGACTTTATGGGGCTGTTCCCGTCTTCAAGAGGGAACTAGTATATACTCGTGGCTGTCGATTATGTTTCCAAATGGGTTGAAGCCAAATCCTTACCCACAAATGATGCCCGAGTAGTTGTGAAATTTAAAAAAAAATTATTTTCAAGGTTTGGAACCCCACGGGCCATTATTAGTGATCGAGGTACACATTTTTGTAATGATTAATTTGCTAAGGTGCTAGAAAAATATGGTGTTAAACATAAGTTTCTACCTCGTATCATCCTCAAACTAGTGGCCAAGTAGAGGTATCTAATCGTGGTTTAAAAAAGAGAGGATAGTGGGTGAGCATCGTGCTAAATGGGCTGATAAGTTAGATGACGCTTTATGGGCTTTCCGTACGGTTTTAAGACTCCTATTGGTTGTACTCCATATAAGCTTGTGTATGGTAATAATTTTCATCTACCCATTGAGCTCGAGCACAAAGCCTACTGGGCCTTAAAGTGTAATTTTGATCTTAAGACTGTGGGTGATCACCGAAAGGTTCAATTAAATGAATTAATTGAACTCCGAGATCAGGCCTATGAGAATTCTTTGATCTATAAGGAAAAGACAAAGAAGATTCACGATTCAAAAATCAAAAACTGAGAATCTCATGTCGGTGATCGTGTTCTTCTTTTTAATTATAGATTGAAGATTTTCTCGGGCAAATTGAAATCTCGTTGGTCCGGCCCGTTTACAATTACTGAAGTGTTTCCCTATGGCACCGTTGAGTTATCCCAACCCAATGGTCCCAACTTCAAGGTAAATGGGCATCAGATCAAGCACTACCACGAAGGGGACATCCCTGCTTTGGATGTCTCGGATCTCCGTCTTTTCCCATTGAACAACTAAATTCTAGGGCGAGTCAAGCTAGTGACTTGTTAATCAACAAGCGCTT
Organism: Tanacetum coccineum; assembly: GCA_026074375.1. Taxonomy (NCBI): domain Eukaryota; kingdom Viridiplantae; phylum Streptophyta; class Magnoliopsida; order Asterales; family Asteraceae; genus Tanacetum; species Tanacetum coccineum. The sequence goes on along the minus strand of BQNB010047264.1, from coordinate 14,368 downwards.
CTCAGGAGGCAACCCGTGTTATCTATCTATTTTTATTTTTATTTTGAATAAGTGTGATGTAGTATTAGAATAAGTATGGGGGAGTGTTTCTCTACATGTTGTGTTTTGTAGGTATCCGTTTTTGCTTGCAGGATTCCCTATGATCGTTAAGACTACTGTGATGGATGTGTCGTAAGAAATTTCCTAACAAAATTCTTGCTAGAAAAACTTTCATCAAGTGCTTTTAGACTAGTAATAATAGTGTTAAATTTAGCAAAGGCATTATCTATTGATTCCTCAATTATGGACGTGTCTATCTAGGTGCCAGTATCAACTTAATGAGATATTGAGACATCATATCAAAATCGATCTAATAAAAAATAACCAGAATCAGTATCAAAATAACCAGAATCAGTATCAAAATCGTTCTAATCAAGGTTATCAGAATCAAAAATAACCAGAATCAGTATTTTGTGTGACCAGTATAAAAAATAACCAGAATAAAAAACTAACCAGAATAAAAAATAACAATAATTTTGTTATTGGCCAGTATTTTGTGTGGCTAGTATTTTGTTGTTGGCCAGTATCAAAAAACCCTTAACCAATACATATTTAATAATTAATGCATTTCATCACCAAGTGAGCTGCACAATCTTTTGTGTGCGCCGCACTTTCACCCGAATTTCAACCTATAAATAGAGCCTCAAAATCTCTCATTTTCATATATCTCTCATCTCTCAACACAAAAACAATACAAACACTTCCCATATCACACACAAACTCTTTTTACAAGAATAAACACCATATCTTTTGGAGTGATTCAGATCAAGAACCCACATAACGAGGAATAATATCATATAAGTAAAGTAGTCAAAACACTTGAAGTTTGTTATTGAAGCAAGTTATGTTATGAACTCCTTAGCCATGAGAGGCTAAATCTCTCATGACTACTCGGTGATGTTATGATAATGAATAAGCATTTGGTATGATCGCGATCTCTTCAATCTCAAGCTTATGTTACAATCCTATTATATCTTATCTTATCCATCTTTGATTATCAACTTAAATTATATAATCATATCGGTATAGGTCGAGAGACCCGTTATGATCTATGTGGTTTTAAAGATTTGTCTATGGTCTTTATCGTTTGTGCCGAGAAATCCACTTTCGTAAATTGATAAACAAATAAGCTTTGATATATTAGTAATTGGATTATTTGAGTGACACATTTGTTCTAGTTAACTAAATATAAGTCTTCAGTTAATTAAGTTAGTTTGTGAAAACGTTTTCTGACGAGGAAATTCTTTTTATAAATTAAGGTCCCATCTTTGAGGTCAATATCATTCCAATCCTTATAAATTATTTTCAACTATCCGAGTAGTCATCTTTATTATCACTGGTAAAACAAAAGTTACTTTGAATATTGGTTAAAATCTATATTCCTTTTTGATTATTTAAACAAAACATAAACTCAAATCCCTAGGAACGACTGGTCTTACCTAAAAGGTTATACTATATATGTGGGTTATACTTTTTGTATACCCCATATTTAAGATCACTACCATTTCTAATCCAATATTTATTTTATAAATTTTGAATAATTTACTTTTAAATTTTAGTCGGTTTTTATTAAAATCTTCGTTTTAATTATATCGCAGGAGTCATTGCTTTTGGATATTTAATTGCCGTTTAGCTATTTAGGAAATCGAGAATTTCACAAGTTTTAGTTTCGAAAAAGAAAAAAAGAAGGGTATTTATTTTACTTTTAGTGTTTCCTGACTTTTTCCGCGTATTTGCCGAAATCATGTCAAAATAGTGTTTTTATAATTTTTAATATTTTAACTACGTGTTTTAAAAACAAATATTGTGGTATAAATGTTTTAGAAAAATAAAAATAAAAATAAAATTTATAAACATAACTTATAAACCAAACACCCCTTATTATATTTTTACTCCTACTAAATCCTAAATCAAACACACCCTTATATTTGTATTTCCTCCAACAAATAGCAAAACCAAACACTCCCTTTATTATTTTTACTTCTCCTACAAAACTAAAAACCAGACACCCTCTTTTTAGAATTTAACTAAACAATTAGGCCTAAACTTTGTGTAGTACAAAGTAAAAAAAAAGAAAAAAATAGCAACCCAAGCCCAAACCCATTCTCTTCTTTTCTTTTATATATAAGCCGAAACACAACACACACAGATACATATTCAACGTTAAAAAAAATTACTCTGTCTTCTTTGTTCTTTCTTCTGTTCGACGACAAACCACTCAAAAACACCACCACCATCATCAAATCTCCACCAAAACACTTCTAATCCACTCCAAACTAACCCTAAACCAACCCTTAATCATCATCCATAAAAAAAAACAACCATGCAAGTGATTTGGGGATTTATGGAGTTTTGAAGAAATCAAGTTTTATGGTTTTTGTATTTACTTGAAATTGGGGATAGAGCAAGAGTTAAACAAGAAAGATTTGCGCAAGATTTGGTTGGGTAAATTTGAGTTTCAAAATTGTTGTTGGTGTCTTTTTGGATCGTCCAAACACAAAACCCCTCAAGGGTTTAGTGTTTTTGATTTTCTTTAGTTTCTATAGCATTGTAAGCACTTTTGTTTTTTATTATTTTACAATGATCTCTTATGTATATATGCATGCATGATGATTTTTATAATTTGAGATCCAAGACTACGTTGTGAAAATGATGAGTTTTGGTTTATGAATATTTTATGATGATCAAATAGGTTTTTATAAGAAATATAGGTTAGTAGTAGAGAGCATTATAATGTGAAATATAATGCGAAAAATTAAAGATCTGTGAGGGTTTTGGAACTCCTCCCTCTAGACAGAATGTTTAGGCACGAATTAGTTTAGATGAGATTAGTTGTAAATTGAGATACTAGAGTTAGGATGATAGGCGTCATCCAATGAAGATTTTGATATAAGGATCCGTCTAACTTTTAATAACAAATAAAAGATATGATGATTTGATGTTTTTACCTGATGTAAGGAGATACATTGTAGTACTCACAGGTATTTACTATCACGTGGTCAGTGACTCATGTAAAGGTCTACTCATAAAACAAATGGTTAACATATGGGTTTTAGGGGAAGCTTAATGTTAAAATGTTTAACCATTTATATGCTACATTGAGGTAAAGGTTTTTACTACTGCTAGCCTTTGTTACTACTGCTAGTGTAAGTTTCTACTGCTCAAGTTCATTTTTGTTATGGTGCGTAATGGTGGGCAATTTGAGTTGTTGGAAGGCTGAATTAGAAGTGTGATAGTGGTTCGTAGTTGTGAAGATCAAACTTGCATACTTTAGTCTCCTATTTGATATTGACAAAAAGGGGAAGAAGATTTGATGATTTACAACTTGTAGATCCTTAGTAGTTTAAGAGGAAGTTTCATTCGTATATTAACTTCAGGGGAAGTTCGTGCTTATTTGGTTTCATTATCAACTAAGGGAAGATTATTGGGAATTATATTTGAGTTGATAAGACAAAACAAGAATGAAACAAGAAGGACTTAAAGGAAAATGACCTAAATCGACAATAAGAGATTCTTCAAGCTGGTGGAGTATATTCTACAAATAATGGAAGATATCAGAAGATACTAAAAGATATGCTCAAGAAGAATAAAGATAAAATTAAAAGATTTAGTTTCCTTATTGTATTTATTATGTTTCCTTGTAAACCTAGATATCTCTAGTATATAAAGAGATACAGGTTATAGGTTTTAGACATCCAGAAAAGTGTGTGTACACAAAGTGTTAGAGATGTAGACATCTATAGAGTTGGTGTAGCCTCAAGGTAATCAAGGTTTTCCTTGATCCCTGTTACAGTTCATTGATGTAACCGTATTATTTTGATCAAATAATATTGGGGTTGTGGTAAATGTTTGGTAAAACCTTGTTACAATATCATTGTTCTTATGTTAATTCTGCTATACAAATTTTATGTTCATTGATGTTGTTAATCCTAGACTAAGCCTAGATCTTTAAACTCAACACTAAGTTTATTGAGTGAATTCAAAAACTGTTAGTGTATGTTAGTGCCTCATGCCCTTTCACTCAAAGCGAGAATGAAAAGTGAGCTCCCGCTACAAGCCATAGAAAGAACAATAAGCCTTACGTAGATGCATCTAGAACGAAATGGACAATTGAGACAATCACACAAAAGCATGCAGTAAAGCAAAAGACTCGTAAGACTGACAATACTATGTTGCCTTCTACAGGAAGAGTAAGCTCTACTAGTGCTAGCGAATCAAAGCCTAAGAGCAATACAAAGAATGATAGGATCCCGCAACCATCAAGTAGAAGCCCACCATAGGAAGTTTAAGTCTAGTGCTAATAAGAAAAATCATGTTTCAGATTGTAATGTGAATCTTAAGAATGTTGCTTTGTCAAAGAATTCTATTACTATTTGCTTATCTTGTAATGAATATTTGTTTTCTGCAAATCATGATGCTTGTGTTGTTCAATATCTTAAGAAAATGCAAAAACGTAAAGTGGCTAAATCTGCAAAACAAAAAGTTAAAAGTGAATGGAGACTAACAAGATGGATCTTTAAAACTATAGGTCTTAAATGGATTCCCAGTGGTAGGACATTTAACTTGGTAGGAAAACTGTGCCCCCTTCTTCCTCTAATGACACATCTGCCATAGTTGTTCCTCCTAGATATATCCTAACAACCATAGTAATTCCGGTTGATGTATCGTGTCCTAACTAAGTCTTAGATATGCCAATGCCCGGGGATCACTCTCTAAATGAATGTCAAATACGGAATGTCATCCATTTAATTTACATGATTTTGGATTCGATGGAATTATTTGGGATGAATAGATTCCACCTTGGAAGTTCGACTATCTAGGAGTCACTTAGGTTCACTAACAACCTGGACCCAATCAAAAGTTGGGGATCCACCCTTTTGTAAATATGTTTTTCTTCTTTCTTTTTGTGCAGATTATAGAAATTGTTCTTTGGTATTTAGACTACGGGTGTTCTAAACATATGACTGGACACCGTGATAAGCTCATCAACTTTGTTTCCAAATTTATCGAAACGGTCCGATTCGGTAGTGATCATTTTGCAGCTATAATGGGATATAAAGATCTACAAATGTGGAATATTCTTATTTCACGTGTTTACTACGTTGAAGGACTTGGTCATAATCTATTCTCCGTTGGGCAATTTTGTATTTTGGATCTCAAAGTAGCTTTCAGAAAACACACTTGTTTTTTATGGAACTTGGAAGGTGTTGATCTACTATCGGGTTCTCATGGTTATAATCTTTATACAATCTCAATGGTAGATATGATGAAGTCTTCTCCAATTTGTCTACTCTCTAAAGCTTCAAAGACAAAATCTTGGTTATGGCACCGTCGTCTCTCTTACTTAAACTTTGGTACCATCAATCACCTTGCTAAACAAGGTCTCGTCAAAGGGCTACCCGAGTTGAAGTACACTAAAGATCATATGGGTTCAACATGTCAAATGGGAAAAAGCAAGAAGGAATCCCATCCATATAAGCCTGAACCTAGTACAAATGAGAAACATCAAATGCTGCATATGGATTTGTGTGGGCCGATGTGGGTAGAAAGTATAAACAAGAAAAGATATATTCTTGTCATCGTTAATGATTATTCTCATTTTACTTGGGTGAAATTTTTGTGAACTAAAGATGAAGCTTCAGAAATTATCATTAAATTTTTGAAGCAAGCTCAAGTCAGTCTGAATGCTACAGTAAGATATCTTCGTACCAACAACGGCACAGAGTTTCTCAATCAGACACTTTGAAATTATACGGAAGATGTTGGAATTACTCATAATACATCCACAACACGTACTCCACAACAAAACGGTGTAGTTGAAAGGCGTAACTGCACGTTGGTAGAGGCTGCAAGGACCATGCTTATTTTCTCCAAATCTCCGCTATTTCTATGGGCTGAAGTTGTAGCTACTGCATGTTACACTCAAAACCTCTCCCTAATCCATACCCGTTACAATAAGACTCCATTTGAATTACTCAGAGATCGCAAACCAGAACTCAAGTATCTTCACATTTTTGGTGCCTTATGTTATCCAACAAACAATTTTGAGGATCTTGGGAAACTTCAGCCTAAAGCAGATATAGGAATCTTCATCGGTTATTCACCATCCAAGAAGGTGTACAGGATCTACAACAAAAGGACCAGACAAATAATGGAAACAATGAACGTACAATTTGATGAACTTACTCAAATGGCTTATGAACAACACGGTTTAGGACCCGATCTTCATGGTTTGACTTCTGGACACCTTAGTTCAGGGCTCGTGCTTAACCAGGCTGCTTTAACATCAGCTAAACCTCCTACAAAGAATGACTGGGATTTGGTGTTTCAACCCATATTCGATGAATAATTCAAATCTCTAAGTGCTATATCTACCCCTATTTTTGCCGCAACTCTACTTCCACCAAATACAGCCGGAGCATCTTCTTCTTTTAGTTCTATTGATAAAGATGCTTCCTCTCCAAGTATTTCACCAAACAATGATACTTTATCTCCACCAATCAATTCTACAAATGTGGAAACAAATGAAGAAGTTGCAGTGTTTGACAGTGACACATTTACCAATCCATTTGCTCCTCCAGACACCAGCTCAGCTGAGTCATCATCAAGAATTGTTGATACTTCAAACATGCACACTTTCCAACAACCTCCAATTTACACAAAACATGGACTAAAGATCATCCGTTAGTAACAATCATCGGCGATCCATCCAAACCTGTTTCTACACGACGTCAACTATTTACCGATACTTTATGGTGTTATTTCCATGCTTTCTTATCTAAAGCAGAGTCGAAAAATTATAAAGAAGCAATGGAAGAATCTTTTTGGGTCGAAGCCATGCAAGAGGAAATCTATGAATTTGAGTGGCTTGAAGTATGGGAATTAGTACCAAGACCAGACAGAGCTATGATCATCAGCTTAAAGTGGATCTTTAAAGTGAAACTTGATGAATATGGCGGTGTGCTAAAAAAATAAGGCTCGATTAGTTGCTAAAGGTTATCATCAGGAAGAGGGGATCAACTTTGAAGAATCGTTTGCACCAGTCGCTCGCATTGAAGCTATCAGAATATGGTAGTATTTCAGATGGATGTGAAGACGACATTTCTGAATAAGATTTTAAAGGAAGAGGTGTATGTGAGTCTACCAAAAGGATTTGTTAATCAAGATCATCCAAATCATGTATTCAGATTGAAGAAAGCACTTTATGGTTTGAAACAAGCTCCTCGCGCATGGTACGGCCTACTCTCTAAATTCCTCCTCGGCCAGAAATTTGTCAAAGGTGTAGTCGATCCAACATTGTTTACTAGAAAGGAAGGAAATGATCTCATACTGGTACACATCTATGTTGACGACATAATTTTTACTTCCACTAATCTAATCTTTTGTGATAAATTTGCAAAATTAAGGAGCAAACATTTTAAGATGTTAATGATGGGACAAATATCATTTTTTTCTTGGACTTTAAATTTTACAAAGTCCCAGAGGCATCTTTATTAATCCATTTAAATATTCTCTTAAAATGCTCAAAAAGTATTGTTTGGACCAATGTGATGCTGTTGACATCCCCATGGTGGGACAGTCAAAACTGGATGAGGATCCAAACGGGACTCCAGTTGACCCTACTCGTTATCGAGGAATGGTCGGATCCCTTATGTACCTCACAGCCAGTCGCCCTGACCTAGTGTTTGTCGTCTGCATATGTGCTCGGTACAAGGCAAGGCCTATCTCGAAATAGCCTCTTAACTACGGTTAAAGGGTTTTCGATACCTTATATGGAACCATTAATATGGGTTTGTGGTATCCGAAGGATACCAGTTCTAATCTAACAGCTTTTGCAGATGCTGACCATGCAGGTTGCCAAGATTCAAGGAAAAGTACATCTGGTAGTGCATAAGTTTTAGGTGAAAAGCTTGTAAGCTGGTTGTCTAAGAAGCAAAAGTGTACTGCAATATCGACAACTGAAGCTGACTATATCTCCCTGTTCGGTTGTTGTGCACAGATCCTAGGGATACGGTCTTAGTTAACTAACTACGGATTTGTTGTTTGAATGTATTGTGTTATTTGTTAGCTTAATATCACTAATCTTGCTACTTGGAACTAAAAGGGTTTAATCTTTAAGCCTTAAACACAAAGACTAAAGATTTTTAAAGGTGAAGACTAAGTGTTTGATAAAATGCTTATGAAGACTTGGTGAAATTGGAAGACTCAAAACTTAAAGACCTTAAAGACGAAGACTTGAAGTCTAAAACCAAGCCAAATGAGCCAAGCTCATGGATCGGTTGAACCTTGCCAACCAACCCACGCCTAGATCGGTTAGCCAAGACCAACCGACCCACCAAAGTCGGTCAGTCAAGGCCAACTGACCCACGGCTTGGTCGGTCACCAAGGTCCAAACCAAACCATGGTTCGGTCGGTCACCATGGTTCGACCAATCCTTCGTGATCGGTTAACCATTTGGTCCGAATACAAGTCCATGTCCACCAAAGCCCATTAGTTGAAACCCAAAATTGTCTTGGCCCATTTATAACCAAGTAAGACTTTTAGCGCGTTTCAAGCCTAATACCGTTTGGCCCAATGTTCAAGCCCGCCGTTTCATACTATTTGACCCGGTTTAAAGGCTCATTGGACCTAGACTAAGTTTGACTTTTGTTTGACCCTCGTCTCACGTTTGACCAAAACGATATATTTTTCACAACTTTTTATCAATAAAACACTAAATGATTTGAAATTTAAAATATCAAAATGAAAAGGTTTTAAATAATTCAAAAAGTTCACAAATTTTAAAGTGTTTAAAACTTAATAGCTTTTTCAAAACGTATTAAAGTTTTTTTTAATCACGAAAATGAACGGATTATTTAATTAGGTATTAAAACGGATATATTTAATTGTGTAAATTTTATACAAATTTTAAAATATCTCATAAAATTAATCTCAAAACCTTGAACTTAGATGATTAGATCGTTGACTTAGTTTGACCATGTCTATGGATTTTGACCGTTGACTTTGACTGTGTCATTGACCGTTGACCATTGACTTTGACCGTTGACCAAGTTTGACTTTCTTAATCCCGTGCTTATTAAGTTCTTTTGATATGAAATTGATTATGTGTTCACATATATGAATACATGTTCTATCTGTTATCTGTGAAAAATGTCAATAAATAGTTTAACAAATACTTTTATATCGAAAAACGTGCTAGTAATCTACGATGCAGTGTCCAGTCATCATAAGATATAATAATATTTCGAAATAAACTATCTTTCTCATTAAATGTGTTATATTAGATATATCTCTCGTAAATTTCACCACAGTGCACTAGGGTATTATTTATAATACTCATGGTCGATCTTCGGATTAACCCTACTAGTGAAGTGGACTACTATACTGGTACTTGTACCATGTGTGGTTTTCTCGAGTGTTGAAACTAAAAGGATTCTTAACTGTTACTACTGCTAGTTCAAGTTACAACTACTAGTTGAAGTTACTGCTGCTGCTCAAGATTGAAGAAAAAGTTCTAAGTCATTACTACTGCTAGTGTAATATTAGTATTGCCAGTAC